>OU342740.1:393199031-393497112 GCA_910589775.1 Avena eriantha | reverse complement strand
ATTGTACCAAACCATTTTTCAAAAATACTATACCACCTTATATGGACAATTTCCCAACCGGTGTATCTGGAACCTTTCTGTCCATCCCTCATGAAAAAGACAAATTCCTGCCGAATCGGTAGGAGGTTGCCAAGATTTGAACTAGAAGTACATGATATAATGCTTGTGAATTTTTAAAAAAATCATTTGTAGGTTCACAACATGCTATTTTATCAGAGATCCACTTCAAGTTCAGCGAGGCTCAGCCCCGGCTAAGAAGCTTCATGCCCGCCGTTTTGAATATAGTTTGAAACGGGCATAAGAAATTGAGAAATGATCCAAACAATGTGAAACCTTCGCGTGGTGTCATTATGTGTCACAGTTGCAAGGAAAAATATTGAACTTGAAAATTTTCAAACATCATAAAAAATCCTTCACAAATGACCTATCATGTTCGAGGTTTCATGGCATTTAGGTCAAACCACCAATGTTATGGCTAGAATCAGGGCATAGTTTGTGATAATGTGCCCATATTGTGCACACATGTGCATCTTTGGATGGCTTACGATGTTGCATGAGGAAGTTTTCCCTTTCAACACACGAAAAAGCCAATTTCCATATTTGAGGTGCCGAAATCGAGGTGTTCTGTGAAGCAACCACCAAATTAAAGTTTGGCATTGGTACCAAACCATTTTAAAAAAATACTATACCACCTTATATGGACAATTTCCCAACCGGTGTATCTGGAACCTTTCTGTCCATCCCTCATGAAAAAGACAAATTCCTGCCGAATCGGGGAGGAGGTTGCCAAGATTTGAACTACAAGTACATGATATAATGCTTGTGAATTTTTTTAAAAATCATTTATAGGTTCACAACATGCTATTTTATCAGAGATCCACTTCAAGTTCAGCGAGGCTCAGCCCCGGGCTAAGAAGCTTGATGCCCGCCGTTTTGAATATAGATTGAAACGGGCATAAGATATTCAAAAATGATCCAAACAATGTGAAACCTTGGCGTGGTGTCATATTATGTGTCACAGTTGCAAGGAAAAATATTGAACTTGAAAAATTGCAAACATCATAAAAAATCCTTCACAAAATGACCTATCATGTTCGAGGTTTCATGGCATTTAGGTCAAACACCAATGTGATGGCTAGAATGAGGGCATAGTTTGTGATAATGTGCCCATATTGTGCACACATGTGCATCTTGGGATGGCTTACGATGTTGCATGAGGAAGTTTTCCCTTTCAACACACGAAAAAGCCAATTTCCATATTTGACGTGCCGAAATCGAGGTGTTCTGTGAAGCAACCACCAAATTAAACTTTGGCATTGGTACCAAACCATTTAAAAAAAATACTATATCACCTTATATGGACAATTTCCCAACCGGTGTATCTGGAACCTTTCTGTCCATTCCTCATGAAAAAGACAAATTCCTGCCGAATCGGGAGGAGGTTGCCAAGATTTGAACTACAAGTACATGATATAATGCTTGTGAATTTTTTTAAAAATCATTTATAGGTTCACAACATGCTATTTCATCAGAGATCCACTTCAAGTTCAGCGAGGCTCAGCCCCGGGCTAAGAAGCTTCATGCCCGCCGTTTTGAATATAGATTGAAACGGGCATAAGAAATTAAAAATGATCCAAACAATGTGAAACCTTCGCGTGGTGTCATATTATGTGTCACAGTTGCAAGGAAAAATATTGAACTTGAAAAACTGCAAACATCATAAAAAATCCTTCACAAAATGACCTATCATGTTCGAGGTTTCATGGCATTTAGGTCAAACACCAATGTTATGGCTAGAATCAGGGCATAGTTTGTGATAATGTGCCCATATTGTGCACACATGTGCATCTTGGGATGGCTTACGATGTTGCAGGAGGAAGTTTTCCCTTTCCACACACGAAAAAGCCAATTTCCACATTTGAGGTGCCGAAATCGGGGTGTTCTGTGAAGCAACCACCAAATTAAAGTTTGGCAATTGTACCAAACCATTTTTCAAAAATACTATACCACCTTATATGGAAAATTTCCCAACCGGTGTATCTGGAACCTTTCTGTCCATCCCTCATGAAAGAGACAAATTCCTGCTGAATCGGTAGGAGGTTGCCAACGTTTGAACTACAAGTACAAGATATAATGCTTGTGAATTTTAAAAAAATCATTTATAGGTTCACAACATGCTATTTCATCAGAGATCCACTTCAAGTTCAGCGAGGCTCAGCCCCGGGCTAAGAAGCTTCATGCCCGCCGTTTTGAATATAGTTTGAAACGGGCATAAGAAATTCAAAAATGATCCAAACAATGTGAAACCTTCGCGTGGTGTCATATTATGTGCCACAGTTGCAAGGAAAAATATTGAACTTGAAAAATTGCAAACATCATAAAAAATCCTTCACAAAATGACCTATCATGTTCGAGGTTTCATGGCATTTAGGTCAAACCACCAATGTTATGGCTAGAATCAGGGCATAGTTTATGCTAATGTGCCCATATTGTGCACACATGTGCATCTTGGGATGGCTTACGATGTTGCAGGAGGAAGTTTTCCCTTTCGACACACGAAAAAGCCAATTTCCATTTTTGAGGTGCCGAAATCAGGGTGTTCTGTGAAGCAACCACCAAATTAAAGTTTGGCAATTGTACCAAACCATTTTTCAAAAATACTATACCACCTTATATGGACAATTTCCCAACCGGTGTATCTGGAACCTTTCTGTCCATCCCTCATGAAAAAGACAAATTCCTGACGAATCGGTAGGAGGTTGCCAAGATTTGAACTAGAAGTACATGATATAATGCTTGTGAATTTTTAAAAAAATCATTTATAGGTTCACAACATGCTATTTTATCAGAGATCCACTTCAAGTTCAGCGAGGCTCAGCCCCGGGCTAAGAAGCTTCATGCCCGCCGTTTTGAATATAGTTTGAAACGGGCATAAGATATTCAAAAATGAATCAAACAATGTGAAACCTTGGCGTGGTGTCATATTATGTGTCACAGTTGCAAGGAAAAATATTGAACTTGAAAAATTGCAAACATCATAAAAAACCTTCACAAAATGACCTATCATGTTCGAGGTTTCATGGCATTTAGGTCAAACCACCAATGTTATGGCTAGAATCAGGGCATAGTTTGTGATAATGTGCCCATATTGTGCACACATGTGCATCTTGGGATGGCTTACGATGTTGCAGGAGGAAGTTTTCCCTTTCAACACACGAAAAAAGCCAATTTCCATATTTGAGGTGCCGAAATCGGGGTGTTCTGTGAAGCAACCACCAAATTAAAGTTTGGCAATTGTACCAAACCATTTTTCAAAAATACTATACCACCTTATATGGACAATTTCCCAACCGGTATATCTGGAAGCTTTCTGTCCATCCCTCATGAAAACGACAAATTCCTGCTGAATCGGTAGGAGGTTGCCAAGATTTGAAGTACAAGTACATGATATAATGCTTGTGAATTTTAAAAAAATCATTTATAGGTTCACAACATGCTATTTCATCAGAGATCCACTTCAAGTTCAGCGAGGCTCAGCCCCGGGCTAAGAAGCTTCATGCCCGCCGTTTTGAATATAGTTTGAAACGGGCATAACAAATTCAAAAATGATCCAAACAATGTGAAACCTTCGCGTGGTGTCATATTATGTGCCACAGTTGCAAGGGAAAATATTGAACTTGAAAAATTGCAAACATCATAAAAAATCCTTCACAAAATGACCTATCATGTTCGAGGTTTCATGGCATTTAGGTCAAACCACCAAAGTTATGGCTAGAATCAGGGCATAGTTTATTATAATGTGCCCATATTGTGCACACATGTGCATCTTGGGATGGCTTACGATGTTGCAGGAGGATGTTTTCCCTTTCGACACACAAAAAAGCCAATTTCCATATTTGAGGTGCCGAAATCGGGGTGTTCTGTGAAGCAACCACCAAATTAAAGTTTGGCAATTGTACCAAACCATTTTTCAAAAATACTATACCACCTTATATGGACAATTTCCCAACCGGTGTATCTGGAACCTTTCTGTCCATCCCTCATGAAAAAGACAAATTCCTGCCGAATCGGCAGGAGGTTGCCAAGATTTGAACTACAAGTACATGATATAATGCTTGTGAATTTTTAAAAAATCATTTATAGGTTCACAACATGCTATTTTATCAGAGATCCACTTCAAGTTCAGCGAGGCTCAGCCCCGGGCTAAGAAGCTTCATGCCCGCCATTTTGAATATAGTTTGAAACGGGCATAAGAAATTCAAAAATGATCCAAACAATGTGAAACCTTGGCGTGGTGTCATATTATGTGTCACAGTTGCAAGGAAAAATATTGAACTTGAGAAATTGCAAACATCATAAAAAATCCTTCACAAAATGACCTATCAAGTTCGAGGTTTCATCGCATTTAGGTCAAACCACCAATGTTATGGCTAGAATCAGGGCTTGAGAAGGAATTTTTCGTGAAAAGTTAAGTGGGAGGACAATAGAACTTTGATAAGGTTGTTGAACCTTAGCTATATGTGCTGAGTAGCGCAGCGCCGGAATGTGTCCCGGTGGCGGCCACAATGCTCATGGCTCCCGTGATTACAAAGGGTATGATCTTCGAGATTAGAGTTCTTATTGAACCATGTGGGTCGGTAAGAATCAAATAGTAAGATTTGAAACAAAAGTCTTTATTGTTTTGACAATGATGAACCGACTGCATGCAAAGAAGCGATGATGGGCCCTGACTCCATAAAATGACTAGAAGTCATAGAATCCGTAATAGTATCCATACACAAGAAATCAAGTTTCTGAACTTAGAAGACCCCCCGAAAAGGTGTGAAGCCTATCGGTCGTGTTTGGATCTATAAAGAAATAAGACATGGATGTTTAACATCTATGAAATAGTCGACATGTCGGAAAGAAGTTTACGACAATGTTCAAGGAGTTGACTATGACAAGATTTGATTTTTCATAGCGATATATAGTCTTGACGGGTTAATGTAGCAACCACTACATATAATTTGGTATATGGTAGTTGAATAAACAAAACAAGGTTCTTCTAATAGAACGGTAACCTAGGACATGTACATGACATGGTCCGAAGGGTTTTGTTAATTCAAAGGGTGCTAAAAGGGCATGTAAACTTCAATAGTTGAAGTAAGCATAGAGGAGTTGGAATCTTCACCATGATGAAACTATTAAAAGAGTTTAAATTCATCGGAGATGATGAAGATGCTTGCATTTGGAAGAAATTAAGTGGGAGCGCTGAGACATATTTCTAATACATTATGTAGAGGACATATTGTTGATTGGGAATGATGTATCTTGAATTGACACAAGTTAAGGATTTCATTAAAATAAGATTTCGATGAAAGACTTGGGCAAACCCAGAATATTAGGCATCAATATCTATATGGATAGATTAGGGCGCTAATATGGTTGTGCCAGACATACATATATGAGATATTGAAAGGGTTCAATATGGAAACAACAAGAAAGGTTCTTGCTGCATGAAAAGGATTGTATCAAAATTCAAGTGTTTCAACACTTGGTGAGTAAAATCACATGAAGATTTTGATCGATTATACCATGATATGTATATGTCCATAATGTCCTTTGCTCTAAATGTTATGAGCATATACCAGAATGATTCATAAGATGATCATTGGACAATAGTAAAGATATTCTTATGAGCTTTTGGAAGAACTAAGAATATATAATGTATAAGTGACAAATAGTTAAAGGTAGTTCATTGTAAAGTGTTACATTGATACTACTTTTGTCACAAGATACAAATTAAATTTATCTCAATTTAGACTATGGGTGGCACAATGTAATGGAAAGGATGTTCCATGATGGATTTGGATGAGTTCCAAAGTTGAGACATTGTGACGGATACTACAACAAAAAGGCTAAGTATATGACTGCTATAGTAGCAGCATAGGAGGGCATTTGTGTTAAGTAGTTTGTTATCAAACTAGGTGTGGTTCAAAGTGGGCTAATACTATGAAGATATATTGTGTGACAATAGTATCAACATATTTTAACCAGAACGAACTAAAGGTCTACCAAATGACCAAATTTATACAATGCCATCTCATTTGAGAATGAGTGATGCGTAGAGACGCAAAGACATGCAAATACACACGGAACTGAAACTGTCAGAGCCGGAGATTATGTTAATCTCCAGCAATCGCGTATATGCAACACCAGAAAGCCATAGGTGTTCAATACGCAAAGTTTTTCAAACTAGATTATTGACTCTAGTGCAAGTGGGAGACTGAAGGGAATATGCCCGAGAGGCAATAATAAAGTGGTTATTATCTTATTCCTTGTTTATGATAAATGTTTATTTTGCATGCTATAATTGTATTAATTTGGAAACGTTAATACATGTGTGTTTAATAAACAAAAAGGAAAGTTCCTAGTTATGCCTCTCTTATAAACTAGCTCGTTGATTAACAAGATGATCAAGGTTTCCTGATCATGGACATTGGATGTCGTTAATAACGAGGTCACAACATTGGTGGAATGATGTGATGAACATTCATCCGAAGTATAGCATTACGATCAGAGTCATTATGTTTATATTGCTATAACATCATACGAAGTAATCTTAGTCCTTAGACCATGAGATCATGTTAATTGCTAACACCAGAAGAGTATCTTGATAACATCAAACGTCACACCGTAACAGGGTGACTATAAAGATGGGTTCAGTGCTACGAAGGTGTTATGTTGAGGCTCATGGATCAAGAGTGGAATTTGTCAATCCCGATGACGGATAGATATACTCTGGGCCCTCTCGGTGATATCACATTAAGATAGCTTGCAAGCAAGTGATGTGATCACTAGAATGTTATATCACGGGAACGAGAAAAGAGTGCATGTCGGAAACACGATCAAACTAGTATGGATCTCAAGAGTCATCGTTGAATATGTGGGAGTCAGTATGGATCTCCAGGTCCCGCTGCTGATTATTGATCGGAGAGGGGTCTCGATCATGTCTGCACTATTCACGAACCGTAGGGTGACACACTTAAGGGATACCGACACCATTTAGGAGCAAATATGTTTCAGATAAAGATTTAAGAAAGCGCTGGAATCATTTCGATGGAAACCGGAATTGTTTCGGGTGAAATTGCTGAAACTGGTTTTGCATGTGATATTGAAATGTTGCAAGGAGTTTTATGTGAATGTTTGTTAATTAATGTAATTAACAAAATTCTGAATAA
Organism: Avena eriantha; assembly: GCA_910589775.1. Taxonomy (NCBI): domain Eukaryota; kingdom Viridiplantae; phylum Streptophyta; class Magnoliopsida; order Poales; family Poaceae; genus Avena; species Avena eriantha. Next base: position 393,489,892 of record OU342740.1, on the reverse strand, counting down.
AATAAATAAAAGTGTTTTATTTAATGAGAGCTTGCATTAAATTTGGTGGAAATTTAATGGAGGTGAGTGGAATTTTGAGTGGGTGGCTAATTATGTGAGTGGGAGCTCCACCCACATGAATGTGGAAGAGGTGGGGGCACCTCCCTTGGCCGCCGGCCATGGTGAGGGGCTGCCCCCCTCTCCCTATAAAAGGCCCCCCACTCCCTCCTCTCATCTCGCACCACCTCCTCGTGAAGGTTCTCTTCTCCCTCTAGTTATTCCCCATGGTCTCGGATTAGCGAGATACATGTTCCCGGTGGCTTTATCTGGAAAGGAGTTGCTGCTTCCGCTGCATCGCTGGAGCGAGGAGGCGGAGGTTGTTCGGTGGACTGAACGTGTGTGCGATCACGGATGCACCACTACTTTGCGGTGCTGGACTTGATGGTGCTGGACCTGATGGTGCTGGAGCTGCTGGACCTGTCGGACTTCCACACGATCTTGAGATCGGCAAGCGTATGACTACATCAACCACGAGTTCCTACTTGTTAACAAAACTCGTTGTCTTCGAGGGTAAGTTCTCCATGGATGTATGTCCACCCGTTGCTTTGTATCTAGTAGATAGATCTTAGCGTATAGTTCTCATCGTAGAATTTTTTTTGTTTTCTATGCTGCGGACCCAACAAGGACGCGTGGGTAACCTTTAGTCCCGGCTGGTGGGTGCAACCGAGACTAAAGCTGTCGGTGGGATAAGGATGCGTGGGTAACCTTTAGTCTTGACTGGTGGGTGCAACCGAGACTAAAGCTGTCGGTGGGATAAGGACGCATGGGTAACCTTTAGTCCCGGCTGGTGGGTGCAACCAAGACTAAAGCTGTCGGCGGGATAAGGACGCGTGGGTAACCTTTAGTCCCGGCTGGTGGGTGCAACCGAGACTAAAGCTGTCGGCGGGATAAGGACGTGTGGGTGGACGCACTGCTCGATGAGATAAAGCATGTAGCGCATGACGCCCTGTCGGAGGAACAAGACAAAGTAGAAGCGGCGCCGTGCCTATAAAAGGACCATCGATACGCCATGGCAAGCAGCTCAACAAGCCAACATAGGTAGAGAGAGTTTCATCCCCATGGGTGGAGGGTTGGGAAATCTCCCGTGGCGGAGCTTCTCGAAGATGTCATTGGTGCACACGCCCTACGGCATCTTCGGAAGCTCCGCCTCAGAAAAATTTCCCTGCAAGCCCGTGAAAGACTCCATCTCCTCTAACAGTGTTGGGGAAAGGGTTGAGAAATCTCCCTTGGCGGAGCTTCTCGAAGATGTCGTTGGTGCACACGCCCTACGGCATCTTCGGAAGCTCCGCCTCGGAAAAATTTCCCTGCAGGCCCGTGAAAGACTCTATTACATAAAGTTTCGATACATCACATAAAGTTTCCATACATCACATAAAGTTTCCATAGATTTACATAGGGTTTAGGGTTTAGGATATGAATCCTTCGTTGCGTATGTCGATCCCTTGCCTATGATCGCTTCTTAGGCCGTAACCATGGAGCATCTTCTTTGCTTAATGGGATGCTTGGGTTAGTTTTCACGGTGAAGGGCGGAATTTCATCAAACTTATCATAATTTGCTGACATGTCTGTCTTGTCCTCGACTCCCGCGATGTTTCTTTTCCCTGAAAGAACTATGTGACGCTAGGGCTCATCGTCTGATGTATTCGTTTCCTTATTTTTTCTTTTTTATGGTCTAGAGGACATGTCCTTCACATAAAATAACCTAAGCCACATCATGGCTAGGACGAATGGTTCGTCTCTGTAACCAAGATTCTTGAGCTCCACTGTTGTCATTCCGTACAGCTGGTCTACCTTTACCCCTTCTCCATTCATGTTGACCCAACTGCACCGAAACAATGGGACCTTAAAAGTAGGTCCATAGTCAAGTTCCCATATCTCCTTTATGTAACCATAGTATGTGTCCTTTTTCCCATTCTCGCATGTTGCATCAAAGCGAACACCACTGTTTTGGTTGGTGCTCTTTTTATCTTGGGCAATCATGTAAAATGTATTCCCATTTATCTCATACCCTTGGAAAGTCAATACAGTCGCAGATGGTGTCGCGGCCAACAAGTAGAGCTGATCTCCAATAGTGGTGTCATTCATGAGATGTAATTGCAACCAAGTGCCGAAAGTCTCCATGTGATTTTTTTTAATCCAGTAGTCATCCTTCCCCAAGAACTTGGAGCGTACAACATTCATGTGTTCCTCGATATACAGAGCCACGAAGGTAGAACTTTGGAGAACTATGTAGTGTGCTTTATTCAAAGAATGTTCGTCCCTAAATATCATTGCTTTCTTTCCTAGCGTGCCTTTTCCACTTAGTCTCCCCTCATACCGTGATTCAGGAACACCAATCGGCTTAAGGTCAGGAAGAATGTCTACACAGAACCCAATGACCTCCTCTGTTCCATAGCCCTTGGAGATGCTTCCTTCTGGCCTAGCACGGTTACGAACATATTTCTTTAAGACTCCCATGAACCTCTCGAAGGGGAACATATTGTGCAGAAATACAGGACCGAGAATGTAAATCTCATCGACTAGGTGAACTAAGAGATGCGTCATAATATTGAAGAAGGACGGGGGGAACACCAACTCAAAACTGACAAGACATTGGACCACATCCTTCTGTAGCCTTTCCAGTCTTTCTCGATCGATTACCTTCTGAGATATTGCATTGAGGAATGCACATAGCTTCACAATGGCTAATCGAACATTTTCCGGTAGAAGCCCTCTCAATGCAACCGGAAGAAACTGTGTCATAATCACGTGGCAATCATGAGACTTCAGGTTCTGAAATTTTTTCTCTGCCATATTTACTATTCCCTTTATATTTGACGAGAAGCCAGCCGGGACCTTGATACTGTAAAGGACTTCAAAAAAGATTTCCTTCTCTGCTTTGGTAAGAGCGTAGCTACTTAAGTATTTACGTCCTTTATCAGTATGCTTGTTATGTGGGTCTTTGATACGTTGCTGGTCCTCCCGTGCTTCTGGTGTATCTTTTGTCTTCCCATACACGCCCAGGAAGCCTAGCAGGTTCACGCAAAGATTCTCGTCACGTGCATCACGTCGATTGAAGAACGGACCTCTAGGTCTTTCCAATACTCAAGCTCCCAAAATATAGATTTCTTTTTCCACATGGTCGTGTATCCGGTAATGGGGTCTTTCGGAACAGATTGACCGCCAGGACCCTTTCCAAAGATTACTTCTAGGTCCTTCACCATACCAAATACATCAGCACCTTTAGGGAGCTTAGGCTTCTTCCGGTAATCTGCCTCACCGTTGAAATTCTTGCCTTTCTTTCTTACTTGATGATTGATCAGAAGAAATTTACGACACCCCAGGTACACAACCTTCTTACATTTATCCAAATATGTACCTTTAGTATTATCTAAACAGTGCGTGCATGCATTGTATCCCTTGTTTGAGTATCCTGAAATGTTACTAAGAGCAGGCCAATCATTGATGGTTACGAACAACAACGCTCGTAGGTCAAATGGCTCCTGTTTGTGCTCATCCCACACCTTTATACCTGGTTCTGCCCACAACTACAAAAGTTCATCGACTGATGGCCTTAGGTACACATCAATGTCGTTGCCGGGTTGCTTCGGTCCTTGGATGAGCACTAGCATCATAATGAACTTCCGCTTCATGCACAACCAAGGAGGAAGGTTGTAGATACATAGAGTCACTGGCCAGGTGCTGTGACTACAGCTCTGCTCCCCAAAAGGATTCATGCCGTCTGTACTTAGACCAAACCATAAGTTCCTCGTGTCACCTGCAAAGTTCGAGTACTTTCTCTCGATGTTTCTCCACTGCGACCCATCGGCAGGGTGTCTCAGTTTCCCATCTTTCTTAAGCTCTTCTTTGTGCCATCGCAACAACCTAGCATGCTCTTTATTTCTGAACAGACGTTTTAACCGTGGTATTATAGGAGCATACCACATAACCTTAGCAGGAACCGTCTTCCTGGAGGGCTCGTCATCACCCTCAACATCACTAGGGTCATCTTGTCTGATCTTGTATCAACATGCATTACATACCGGGCATTTATCCATATTCTCGTACTTCTCACCACGGTACAGGATGCAGTCATTAATGCATGCATGTATCTTCTCAACATCTAATCCTAGAGGGCAGATAGTCTTCTTTACTTCGTACGTTGTCTCGGGCAGCTCGTTATCCTTTGGAAGCTTCGGCTTCATTATTTTCAGTAACTTCTCAAATCCCTTGTCAGATAAGCCAGTCTCTGCCTTCCATTTCAGTAGTTCAAGTGTGGTACCGAGCTTTGTGCTGCCATCTTCGCAATTTGGGTACAACAACTTTTTGTGATCCTTTTGCATGGCCTCCAACTTAAGCTTCTCCCTTTCTGTATCACATTGTTACTTTGCATCAGAAATGACCCGACCAAGACCATCAGCGGGCTCATCTGATGCCCGTTGTTCTTCTTCATTGCCGCCTCCCTCTTCTTCATTGTCTTCCATTGTAGTATCACCATATTCTTCAGGGGACATAGGATAGTTGTCATCATCCTCCTCTTCTTCATTTTCTTCCAGCCTAACCCCTCTTTCTTCGTGCATGGCCCAACAATAATATCCGGGCATGAAACCTCTCCGAAGCAGATGGCTTTGAAGGATTCTCGGGGCAGAGTGCTCCGCCACGTTCCGACAGTCGACGCATGGGACAAGGCATAAAATTATCCACTTTGTTTTCCTTAGCCAAATTGATAAATTTATGGAGGCCTGCAATAAAATTGGAATAGCGTCGGTCGCCATACATCCATCGCATATGTGCATCAATCTGCGTCATAATAATTAACCATTACAATAACATCGTGAATAGTAAAATGACCACCCTACATGGACAGATGCAATATTTTTGTATCAGTTACATATAAAGAACATAAGGTTGCTAACCTCAGCTGAGGATACCGTGTTGTGCGAACTAAAGTGTGGCTCAGACATTTCGTCGAACACCTTGTGTGCAATCAAAGAAAAAAAAGCTAGCACCCACTCCTCACACACAATCCAGCAAAATTTGGTGGGCAAAGGGCTGGGCTTATATATAGCCAGGAGAGGGTTTTTGGTCCCGGTTATTGCCACGACCTGGGACCAAAGCCCCTCCCGCGCGACACGTGGGGGCCCAGCAGCTCGCACCCCACCCAGGTCATTGGTCCCGGTTGATGGCACGACCCGGGACCAACGACTTCGGTGGGGGGCGCGCTGCTGGGCCGCCACGTGTCGCGCGGGAGGGGCTTTGGTCCTGGGTCGTGGCAATAACCGGGACCAATGCCTCCATCACTTCGTCGTCCCCGTGCATAAATATGAGGCCATAGCGCTCGCTTTCGCCATCGCCTCTACCTCTTTGCAGTCCCTCTCCACCCCACCACTTTGCCTCTCCACCGTGCCGTCGTTTCGCCTTCCCTCCCTCTCCAATCTCCACCGCGCCGTCATGGAGGTGCCCACGCTCAACCACTATGAGGCGGCGTAGTTTGCGATCTACGGCATCCACGCGCCGCCGCGCGTGACCCTTCCCGCCGGATTCCGCATCAGCGAGGGGGGTGTGCCGGTGGCTCCGCCCCTCAACCCCCGCGGATACGAGATGGAGTACATCATCGCGGAGCGTCGCCGCCAACTGCTCACGTGCATTAGGGCGTTGCCCCGGTACGCGGCGGGCAGCGAGTATTGGCCCCAGCTGTTCAAGAAGGAGCGGAAGGCCAAGGTTGGCAACCGTTTCGTGGACGGGCGCCTTGTGCACCCGGATCACCGCAACCAAGAAGGGCGAGAGTTGTTCTGGTCCGTCCCTGGACGGACCATCTACACCGCCATCGACGCCGCTATGCGCGCGGATGAGCTCCGTCTCCCGAACAATGCCGAAATCGTGGAGATTTCGTCCGACGACGACGAGGAAGCCAGCGGCATGGAGGACAACGGCTCGGAGGACAGCGGCAGCAGAAGTGTTGTCGACTAGGAATTTATAAAGTCGCGTCTTTATTTGTATGGAAAAATTTGTGGTCGAATAATAAAATGTCTCAATTTAGACCTTTGTCTCGATTAATGTCTCAATTTAGACCTTTGTCTCGATTTATAAAGATTTGTTCAAAAATAGTGATCAATTCAATTTCTACCTCGAATTAATTTCTGCCTCAAATTAATTTCTGCACCGAATTAATTTACATTAATTCCTTACCCGCAAAAATAAATTACATTAAATCCCGGATTGCTGATCGTCGCGGGGTTTTTGGTCCCGGTTCTTGGCATGAACCGGGACCAATGCCTCGCAGAGAGCCATGTGTGCGTTGCGGGGTCATTGGTCCTAGTTCGTGCCACAAACCAGGACCAATGCTTACAGATGAACCGGGACCAATGCCCTGGCGGCATGAACCGGGACCGGTGCCTGGCATTGGTCCCGATTAGGGAAACGAACCAGGACCAATGGAATTTGGGCGCTAGACCAAAGGCCTTCTTTCTACTAGTGGGACAATCCACTTGGGGCAACGCCGATGATGGATCCCGCACTGAAGTTGAGGAAGAACCTTGAAAGAACGAGGCTTTCGGGCGAGGAGTGGCCCCAACAGCCAAACATAACTCCGGCGCAAAGCATCCAGTGTTGATGAACTCCGGTTCTTGAGGCGGCTTCTGGCATACACACAACAGCGTTCACACGACCACCCGCCGAGCCCAAGAAGCAAGAATAACAAGTCCCTCCCCTCTGTCCTATCTATGACCATGACCACAAGGAAAGAGTAGAGGGGATTGCAGATCTCTTGGATCTAGAGCTCCACGGCCTAGCTTTATTGAAGAGGTTGCTGAGAGACATAACTGCTGACCATTTCCATCCCTCGGAGCTCTATAAGCAACTATCCCTCCACTGCCCAGCACCTGGAATAGCTTGTAGGTTCCAGATGCTTCGACCTCAACAACATTTCTGGCATAGCGGCCAAAACCAAGATATAGTACTACTATTAGGGAAGCCCCCTTCCCATCTTCGGACGATGAGGCCGCTAGTTACGAAGGTAGAGGAGCCGAGGTCGACAAGGCAACTCTCAACTAAGGAGGGAGGGGAGAGAAGGAGGTGTATTTGTTTCAAGATTTTGAAATGATGACATGTCAATGTACTAGTAGACCCTTACCACTGAGGCGTGTTCATTAATGTACATGTGTATGGACTCGCGGGTGGGTGTCCGAGGATGTAGCGAGCCAATGCACGACAGATTTGATTACGAGGCACATTTTCAAAGATTGCTCATATCTCGGCGATAAGTTTCGTAGGGTTAGGTTGATGTAGAGTTGTAGACGAAGAATGCTAAGCTACAGTGCAAACCAACCTGTGGTTGGGTTGGCTAGGAGGGTGGTTGAACCTTAGCCCACCAGAGTTCAAACCTAAGGTTTGACACTGTGTGTTGCATAAAAGACGGAATATACTTTCAGTGGGAGGTGACGTTTCCGTCGACAACGAGGCGCCTGTGGTGACTTCGTCAACCTCAAGACCTGATCCGTCGGCTCAGGCTCGCGGAGGTGCTCATAGGGGTAGGGAGTGCGTGTGTGCGTTTATAGGGTGGGTGCATGTACGTGTTGTGAGCGTCTGCGATTGTACCGTGTTCCTAAAAAAACTACTGAGCTACGGCTTTACAAACAATACTACTTCTAAGCTTTAAAAAGCATCCTATGACACTAGGTTATACACCAACCACGAAGCATGTGTTGGAATTTGATGAGTTTTGGGTTGTTGGCCCATTAGACAAATTCTGAAATTCTCTTTGGCCCATTTGTGCATGGCAGCATATGACTGTGCAAGTGGTGTCAAAGTTTAGTCCTACATTGCTAGTTGAGTGAAAGTTACACCTCCTTATATACTTGGATGTTCCACCACTCACTAAGGTGTGAGAAGAAGATTAGCTCTCGCGCACTCCTCCTTCGATGCCGCCTGCCTCGCCTTGCCTCGTCACGACGCGTTAATTAGTCAGCCGTTTCCAATATTTATGGGAGGTGGGTTGTTACCGACTCGGACGTGGGCTGAGTCCCACGATCTCCCTGACTTGCACTATATAAGCCTCCGCACTTAACCTAATCGTCATCGCTTACCACACACGTCTCCTTCCAGTCTATTGCGTCGTCGTCTTCGTCTTCCCCATCCTGGCTTGTGGCGTGCACCGCAGATCGGGACAGTAGGCCTCCGTAACCCTGCCTTCTTGTGAACCTGTACGGGTGAGGGGCGATCAGGTTTTTGGGGAGCGCTTCCTCGCGACTCCTGACGCCATCATAGATGACTCCTTCCCCGATGAGGACTTCTTCCCGGACATCAGCGACCTCTACATCGATGGCATGGTTGTCACCGCTGTAGCTACTGCTGCTGCTACCGCCACGGCTGCTGCTGCTGTCGCTGCTCTACTGTATGTAATACTGAACTTTCTCTTTCATATTATGCTAGAGTGTCTTGTTCTGGCGCTTGGTATAAATGTAATAGGTTTGTCTTATTTAGATGTAATCTGTTCATCTACTTTTTTGATCTGCATGATTAGTTTTGGTATTGTCTGTATGATCATGTTTTATCAGTTTATTATTCGGATTAAATCATATGGATTATTGCTTACATTTTCAAGAATCCAAAAACCTGATTATAGGCAACAGAATTCAACTGGTGTAGCCGTGGCTACTAGGCCGCCTTCATTTGATGGTATTCACTATAAGACATGGCGCGCGAGAGCAATTCTATGGTTTAAAAACCTAAACTTCTATAGTGCCTGTAACATCCCAAAACTTTAATCCAAGGTTATCAAGATCCTAATCACCCAAATTAGGGTTAACAAAAACTTTTTCTCTTTTTAAATATTTAAGCATGCATATGTGTGTTGCATTAAATAAGAATTTTTTTGATTTGCCATCATTGAGTGATCTATTGGTTGTAAAATGACTCTAAGGTGAATTACACATCATCTAGATCATCCCCAAGCAAATTCCAAAGAAAAAGAAATCAAAAAGAATAAATAATGGAAATGGTCACTTTTGCCATTTTAATCAACTAGCCCACTTTGCGTGTTCCTAGGACTCAATTTCCAACAGAGACAATTGTGGATCTTTGCACCCCTTGCTAGTACAAGTAGTGATGTGCCAAGGCCCACTTTGAATTCTTCCAAAAACATTCAAACACTAATTTTAAATGACATTTGAAAATGGAACCAAGTATATGTATCTAGATCACACTATTTCAAAAACCATCTAAATGAACTCAATTTCATAATCCCAAGCAACCAGAGATGCTTAAGCATGTGACAAAAAACTCCAGCAAATTTCATCTCAAAATTCAAATGTTTTCTTCTTGCGGCCATTTGGTCGAACAGGTGGCATGCACAAATTTTCTGCCTAACAAACACTATTGATGGATCAATGCTTTGTTGAGTAATTGGCCTCCATTTGGTCCCCTTGTTTCCCCTAACTCTAACCAGCCCATAACTAAGGTACTAACTGGCCTAGAGCAGCAGTGCCGTGCCGCCCGTTTTTGGTCACCGCCAGCCGAACGTGGGCAAAGCTCCCCAGACCACTCCGCGCTATTCCAGCACCACCACTAGCTCCGCCCAACCCTACCGCACTCCCATGTCCACCCCACAGCCACAGCCGGCCCTTGGACCACCTCCACTCGCTCGCGCCCATGCTTCTTTGTGCACCGCCAGATCATGCCAGAGCGCCTTCACCACCAGCACGCTACAGACCGCGCCTCGACCATAGACTGCGCGCGCCGCTCCGCCTTGACCACCTCACCCCGCCAGACACAGTCGTGCACCGCCACGCGACCCACAGTCGCCGGGAACCACGTCGAGCACCGCCTCTGTTTCCCAGAGCACGAGCCGCGCCCGACCGTTAGCCACCGCCCCTAGCATCGCCATAAAGCCATAGAGGACCACCAGGAGGCAAGCCACCATCCGCCTACACCGCCCATGCCGATAGCACACTGTATCATCGTCACCGACGAGCTCGCCGTCGGCCCCTCGGTCCCCTCCTCGAGCCTATATAAGGAGGCCTTCCCTAGCCTCAATCGCCACACCATTCAACTCTCCTCTCACCACCAGTCTATCCCCACCTCTAGAAGGAGTAGCTCGAGCATCCAATCACCTCTAGAGGATGAGACACCACCGTCGATTTCGTCCACCCCCGGAGCTGACGCGACTTTGCCTGAGCCCGCCGTCGTCGACTCGTTCGTTTGCCCGCCTCGCCGCACTTGTTGGAGCCCTGGTACGCCCTCACCGCACCCCCACCGAGCCGTTAGGGTTCCTCCTCGTCGGCGACATGTGTGTTGTCGAAGATAAGCCCTAACCGTATATTCCCGTCCTAATCCTACGGTCCACAATGCATCGTACCGCTTCGCGCTTTAATGAGCCACTAACAGGCGGGACCCCCCTGTCAGCAGTCCTCAGCGCCGCAGAGTGTCACTGGGCCAGCCCAATTAGTTTCCCGCGCTGGCTGTGTGATTCAAAGTAGGATATTTCTTTTTAGACTTAAACTAGAATATGTCCCTTAGTTTGAAATTCAATTCAGAGAGTTTTACAAATCCAAATTAGTTGATTCCAATTTGGTTGGAAAGGTAATTTAAATCTCTATCAAACCCGTTGGATTTAAATCATTTAGAGTTAGAGATCTCTCCTAGCTAAAATAACAAGACAGAATCTTTTTCACATTCAAACATTTGTCTAAAATCAACCATAATAGCTTTTGAGTTGATTCCAACTCTCAAAAATCACATTTAACCATACCTATCAGAATATGTAATAATATTAAGGTTTGCATGCAGTGACTTTGGACTAGTACCAAAATAATGCTATATAGGCATTTCTACTCACTTGTAATCATTAATTATTAAACTTAAACTAATTAAAATGTGATCCGACCTTTAAATCACATTCCCATATATTGGAATATGTGGTGATGACATGTGTCCACATGATCCCATATTTTAATTGGAGAATATTAAATCTTAGTTAATTTCAAGGAGTAGAAATTACTTTTCTCAAATAAAATAAATAAAACTAGTTCATTAAACTGTGTGATGTTTGTGATGATGCTAGATCATCAAATGAGTGCCTTAGTGTGCTAAGTAGACTAGTTAAGTATTGTTTGGTGATTCTGTATTCTATATGTATTTATAGACGGTAGTACCGACCAAGCTTACGAGGAGGAGGAGTTCTACCAAGAGGAGGAGGAAGAGAATTTCAACAACTGCACTACACAAAGCAAGCCATCATTAACAATGCAAGATAAACATTGCAATTTAACTCAAGCAAGATGCAATAGGCATGCTTGGTGATACATGTTGACTTATACCTACCCCAAGTTTTCTTACAATCTTTACTTTCCTTTACTTTACCAAAGTTCTTTACTTTGTTTATAGATAGCATAAAAAGTATAAAACTTGGCTTATCTAGTTAGAATTAGATGTCATGCTATGGCATGAAATTGAGATTAGCGTCCCACCTTAGTGAACACTCTTAACTTAGTAGTTTAGAGCTAATCCAAAACTTGATCAATTTAGATGGGAATACTTGGTGAAAATGACTTGTGAAAACCTTGGAATGATGAGTCATTCTATTGAGATGTTTTGACATGTGTTGAGAAACACCAATGGTTGATGATGATGAAATTGTTGAGGCATGAGACTTAGCCCTTTTATAAAAACTGATGGTTGGGTTCGGATGCGATACCATTCCAAATTTACCATACAACCACAATACCTGAATTGGGAAAGGCTTAGCCGGAAGTTTATATGCATTAGTATTAGTTCCCTCATGGGAGAGGTCTGAGCTGAGGCTACCTCTTAATGTTGTCCACCTGGGCAGTGCCCAGGATGACAGATGGTCATGGTTGGGAGGCCAAGCTCATAGGAGAGGTGCTTATACTAGGGTGTGTAATTGAAAGGTTATGTTTGATTATCTGCATTCTAAGTATGATGATTCAGGGTTATCCCTGACAGATGTATCGAATCTTGTAGTGAAAGTGTACCACCTCTGCAGAGTGTCAAACTATTCGAATAGCCGCGTCCGCAGTTATGGACAGTTGGAGTGGCCATACTGTTCCGTCGTCAGATGTTTTCAAAATGACTTATGAAATGAATGATGAATCTTGACTTGACCACAACAGGGTTGCGACTATGAAACTAGGTTCCCCACTTAAGTGATTTTATAACTTTATTTTATCTTTCCTTGTCTCTGAACTCAGCTTAGGTTTCAAACTTAACTTCACAAATAAACTTAGAGTTAGTATTCCTACTAGAACTACTTTAATTGTTAGTGATAGTTCGCGAGTACTTAAAGAGTACTCATGGCTTTTGTCCCTGGCTATTCTCATGGCCAGACTATGAAGAGGACTACCAAGATGAAGGACAGCAGGACGGCTATGATAACTAGGACTATCTTCCATCATCAGCATTTCCTGTGACACTGAAGATGGACCCCAGCGCTACGCTTATTATTTATTCCGCTGCTTGTTGTATTAAGACTGGATCATGAGATCCTTTATTCGTGTAAGACCTTATTATGGTTTGTAATGGATGATGTACTATGATATCCAATCTGCTATGTCTCGCAAAAATGATAATCCTGGGATTGCGATGTATGGCATAACAGGCATCTGGGATTAAAAATCCGGATGTTGACAAGTTGGTATCAGAGCCGGGTTGACCATAGGAGACCATAGTTAGAATGGACATCCGAACAAAAACTTAGTTTCAAAACCAAAGAAGTGAGTATTTATGAAAACATATTTCCCCTCTTATCCTTGGTATTCTTTCTCTCAAAAAAATACATGTTCCTCCAAATTCTTACATTACTACATCAAATCTTGACACACTTGATCACTTCACTAACTTTCTCATCCTAAATTCTTATAGATGGAAGCTCAATACAGCAAGTTCTACTAGTTGGGCAAAGGAGGCCAACTGATCTTCGAGAGGGATCTTGATGCACTATCTGAGTACTTGGAGCGTCCGCATCCGGAATTCCTTGGATCTCAACTTCCTGGACCCCCAGGAGGAGATTTACAATGGCTAGTAAGTGCTGATCTTCGAGGCAAGATAGAGGCACCCACGTCCAGGAGGATTCAGTTCTCCGTGAGAGAGAACAACTGGCTAGATGGATTAGCCAGGGCAATGCATGAAGCTCTCGCTCGCCTTTGCACACAGAATGTCAACTTGATCCAAGGAACCCGCTTTGCCCACTATGCACGGCGTGATTCTATGGGAATGCCCCTAGAGATGCCAAGTCACCCGAAGTTGAAGCATCAAGTGGAGAACCTTGACTTCCTACTGTATGACAGACAGAAGGAATTGGACAATGCTAGAGAGTTCGCCAACCACAACCTCGCCATTGCTGCCCAGAAGGCCCAGACTTTCTCACTGCTTGTCAAGGATCGTCAATCACTTCGTCGTCAACGTGCAAAGAAGGATCGCACCATCGATGGTATTTGCAAGAAGGTGGCCGAACTCGAGAAGACCATCAAGGAGCAAGAAGCTCAGATTGCAGCAAAAGAAGAAGGAGAGGAAGGTGAAGACATCCAAGGGGATCTTGACTCCTACCTCAACAATGATGATGACTATCTGGAGGATGATGCCATGGACTTCTACACCGATGATGATGACTCTGACTTCATCGATGATGAGTAGATGCAATAGAGCACTATCGTAGGAGTGAGAAGTATCAGTCCCATTGTATCGTAGCTCACAGAATGGTTCTTAAAACCATATGTTTTCCTTACGTTGTGGTGTGTGTGTGTGTTTGTATCGTGTGCTTTGCTTGAATAAATGAAAATAAGTTAGTTGAAAAATCTGAGTCAAACTCAAAGTTTTAGCTTTGAGAAACAAAACCATGAACCTTAGAACTTTCCCTCTTACCCCTTTATATATCTCAATCTTCAGATGACTCGTGGAAACCAAGGAGGGAGCAGCTCATCGCAAGACCCGATGTTGCAGATGCTAGTTGCAGACTGTGAAGCTAGTAGGGAAGAGCGCCAAGCTAACCTAGCAACTCTGCAACAGATCGCCCAGATGGCTCACAATAGTCAGAACCATGGAAATCAGGATCATCCAGGATCCAAGCTTAAAAACTTCTAGAATACCAATCCCCCTATCTTCGGCCATTCAGAGAACCGACTAGATGCAGATGATTGGTTACAGACCATGGAGAATAACCTAGAAGTTGCAAGAGTCGATGCCAATGAGAAAGTTATGTTTGCCACCCACTACCTGGCAGGAGATGCAAGAGCCTGGTGGAATAGCACCCGCTCAATGAACCATGGTCAAGTGATGATGTGGGAAGATTTCAAGACCAAGTTCAGTTGCACCCATGTGCCGCAGGGATTAGTCACCCGCATGAGAGATGAGTTTAGAGAGTTAAAGCAGGGCAGAATGACTATAGTAGAGTACCGTGACAGATTCCTGTCGCTTTCTAGGTATGCACCTGATGAGATCAACACTGAAGCCAAGAAGAAGGAGAGATTCCTGAATGGATTGCATGATGAGATGCAAACGGTGTTAATCAACATCCGTTTCGATGATTTTGGAGAGCTAGTCAACTTGGCCATCCAAATGGAAGGAAATATCAACCAAGCCAATGACAACCGCAAGCGCAGAATGATGCACCAGACTAGATCCAACCATGTTCAGAAGTATCACCCCAACCCGTCTGCAGGATATGCCCCGCGGAACAATTGACCCCCAATGTCCCGTCCAAGCTACCCCAACCATAGCAGAGGAAATGTGAAGTCCGGTGGAAATCACAACACCAACAACCCCGGCAACTCCAACAACTTCAACCGTGCGCTGCCCAAGTCCAACAACCACCACCACAACAACAACAACAATACTGCACCCAGAACTGGAAGCAATGATGTGCCTGTTGCAGCCAAAGACAAGTCTTAGATTACTTGTTTTGGGTGTGGAGTTAAGGGTCACTACTCCAACGAGTGTCCCAAGAATATTGCCGCCACTGCAAATGTGAATGCCCCAACTCAACAGCAGCGTTGTGTTCAGCCCGGAAGAAGATTCGCCCTAGGGAACCCTCACAACCGCAACGGCCGTCTCTTCCACATGAACGCCGAAGAAGCCCAGGAAGCGCCAGATGTCGTGTTGTGTATGTTTTTTGTCAACTCAGTTTTAGCAAGAGTGTTGTTTGATTCTGGAGCATCGCACTCATTTGTCACCGAAGAATTTGCATGCACTAGTAAGATTCACCCAACCAACTTGAAGCATGTCATGATAGTTCAAATTCCCGGTTCAACTACAAAAGCTAGAAAAATTTGCAAAGCTGTGCCTATTAGAATACATGGGATAGATTTTTATGCCAATCTAATAGTACTTGGAACCAAAGGTTTGGAAGTAGTACTAGGAATGGATTGGATGTCAAAGCATAAGGGATTGGTAGACTGTGCTAAGAAAGCCATCACCATGACCAGTAGCTCTAGAGTATCAGTAGAGCATGTATCTGAGACCTTACCTCGTCAATTCAAATGCAACCAGAGTTTAGCCCTACCCACCATTGACCAAGTCAGAGTAGTTTGTGAATACCCCGACGTATTTCTAGATGAATTGCCCGGTATGCCCCTGATTGGGATATTGAGTTCATTATTGAACTAATCCCCGGAACCGGACCCATAGCCCAGAGACCCTATAACATGAACCCCTCAGAGTTAGTGGAACTGAAGAAGCAGTTGGATGCTATGTTGGCCACATGCTTGATTCAACCAAGCGCATCACCATGGAGATCAACCTGTGTTATTCGTCGACAAGAAGGATGGAGGCAACCGTTTGTGCATAGATTACCGGAAGCTGAATGATGCCACCATCAAAAACAAGTACTCACTGCCAAAGATCGAGGATCTGTTTGATCAGTTGAATGGTGCCAGCGTGTTCTCTAAGATTGATCTTAGGACTAGTTATCACCAACTTAAGATTCATGCAACAGATATTCCAAAGACCTCCTTTACTACCCGTTATGGATTATACGAGTATACGGTCATGTCTTTTGGATTAACTAATGCCCTCGCTTATTTCATGAATCTCAAGAATAAGATCTTTATGAATTTCCTAGATAAGTTTGTCGTTGTGTTTATCGACGATATTCTTATCTACTCCAAGTCAGAACAAGAGCATGAGCAACATATGAGAATCACCCTTGAAACCTTGAGAGAGCATCGGTTTTATGCCAAGTTCAACAAATGTGAGTTTTGGCTGAAGGAAGTAGGATTCCTAGGACATATTGTGTCAGCCGGAGGAGTCGCTGTTGATCCAGCAAAGATCAGAGATGTTGAAGAATGCAAAGCCCCAACCACTCAAACCCAAGTCCGTGCATTTCTCGGATTAGCGGGATATTACCGCAAGTTTGTAGAAGGATTTTTGAGCATCGCAAGACCCATGACCCAATTGTTGAAGAAGGACAAGAAGTTTGAATGGACCGACAAACGTGAAGCCAGTTTCCAAGAGCTCAGGAAGAGATTGATTTCAGCCCCAATATTGATCATGCCAGATATCAAGAAGTCGTTTGATGTGTATTGTGATGCATCCAAGATTGGTGTCGGATGTGTATTGATGCAAGAAGGCAAAGTCATTGCATATCTGTCTAGACAACTGAAGCAGCATGAGCAGAACTATCCTACCCATGATCTAGAACTAGCAGCTGTAGTTCTAGCGTTGAAGACATGACATCATTATCTTATGGTTAATCGCTGGTGAGATTTATTCAGATCACAAGAGCTTGAAGTATATTTTCACTCAGAAGGAGTTGAATATGAGGCAAAGGAGATGTATAGGGTTAATCAAGGATTATGACCTTGACATTCACTATCACCCCGGCAAAGCCAATGTGGTAGCGGATGCTCTTAGCAGATTACCATGTAAGTTAAACACCATGATCAAGGAGAAGCAACCAAGTTTGTATGAGGAGTTGGAGCAGTTTAGAACTGAGCTAGTTAGCAAGCGATTCTTAGCTAGCATTCAACTTCAACCCGCATTGATTAGCCAAATCAAGAAAGCCTAGAAGGGAAATGAAAGTATCGACGGAATCAAGCGTCGTATTGGTACAGGAAAGGTACCTGGATTTACCGAAGATGAAGGAGTTTTGAGGTACAAAGGGCGTCTGTGTGCCAGCATATTCAGAGCTGAAGCAAATTATCATGCAAGAAGCTCATGATACTCTTTATTCTATCCACCCCGGAGGAACAAAGATGTATCCGGATTTGAAGGAGCAATTTTGGTGGCACAAGATGAAGAGAGAAATCGGAAGCTACATCGCCAAGTGTGATATCTGTCAAAGAGTCAAAGTGGAGACCCGTAGGACTGTTGCAACCATTGCAGATTCCGGAATGGAAATGGGATTCCATTTGAATGGACTTTATCACCTGTTTTCCTACTTCTAGTAGGGAAATGACTCAATCTGGGTCATCGTTGATAGACTGTCTAAGGTAGCCCATTTTATACTTGTCAAGACAACCTACCAGAGTTCGAAGCTACCAGAGTTGTACATTGCTAGAATTGTGAGTTTGCATGGAACCCCCAAGACCATAGTATCGGATCGAGGAACCCAATTTACCTCGAGATTTTGGCAGAAAGTCCAAGAGGGATTATGAACCAAGTTGAATTTCAGCACAGCTTATCACCCGCAAACTGATGGACAGACTAAAAGAGTCAACCAAATCCTAGAGGATATGTTGAGAGCTTCTGTGTTGGAGTACGGATCAAAATGGGAAGATTGTCTGCCTTTCGCAGAATTCTCATACAACAATAGTTATCAAGCCAGTTTGGAAATAGCCTCATTTGAGTTCTTATACGGAAGAAAGTGTCGTACCCCTTTGAATTGGTCGCAAGTAGGAGAGAGTCAGATTTTTGGACCTGACATCCTACGAGAACCCGAAGAGAAACTTCACAAAGTCCGTGAGCACCTGAAGACCGCCCAATCCAAACAGAAGAGTTATGCTGACAGGAGAAGGAGAGACCCGACTTTCAATGTCGGAGATTTCGTGTATCTCAAAGTGTCGCCATTGAAGGGAACCCAACGTTTTAGTCTAAAAGGAAAGTTAGCCCCCAGATACATTGGACCATTCAAAATTCTGAACCATCGAGGAGAAGTATCTTATCAACTGGAACTTCCTGAGGAGATGTCTGCCATCCATAACGTGTTCCATACCTCGTTACTTCGCAAATGCTTAGAAGTGCCAGAGAAGACTGAAGTCTTCAAGAACATCGATCACCGAGTCGTTGATATCAACAAGGATCTGACGTATCATGAAGTGCCCAGCCGTATCTTGGAGGAAGCTTACAGAACCACCAAAACCCGGAGTATCAAATTTCTCAAGAACCAATGGAGCAACCATACTAAAGAAGAAGCCACTTGGGAGCGGGAAGATTACATTAGGACATAGTTCCCAGATCTCTTTAGTTCCTAGTTTTCTTTCTTAAATCTTGGGACGAGATTTTGTTTAAGGGGGAACGTTTGTAACATCCCAAAACTTTAATCCAAGGTTATCAAGATCCAAATCACCCAAATTAGGGTTAACAAAAACTTTTTCTCTATTTAAATATTTAAGCATGCATATGTGTGTTGCATTAAATAAGAATTGTTTTGAATTGCCATCATTGAGTGATATATTGGTTGTAAAATGACTCTAAGGTGAATTACACAAAATATAGATCATCCCCAAGCAAATCCCAAAGAAAAAGAAATCAAAAAGAATAAATAATGGAAATGGTCACTTTTGCCATTTTAATCAACTAGCCCACTTTGGGTGTTCCTAGGACTCAATTTCCAATAGAGACAATTGTGGATCTTTGCACCCCTTGCTAGTACAAGTAGTGATGTGCCAAGGCCCACTTTGAATTCTTCCAAAAACATTCAAACACTAATTTTAAATGACATTTGAAAATGGAACCAAGTGTATGTATCTAGATCACACTATTTCAAAAACCATCTAAATGAACTCAATTTCACAATCCCAAGCAACCAGAGATGCTTAAGCATGTGACAAACAACTCCACCAAATTTCATCTCAAAATTCAAAAGTTTTCTTCTTGTGGCCATTTGGTCGAACATGTGGCATGCACAAATTTTCTGCCTAACAAACAATATTGATGGATCAATGCTTTGTCGAGTAATTGGCCTCCATTTGGTCCCCTTGTCTCCCCTAACTCTAACCAGCCCATAGCTAAGCAACTAACCGGCCTAGAGCAGCAGTGCCGCACTGGCCGTTTTTGGTCACCGCCGGCCGAACGAGGGCAAAGCTCCCCAGACCACGTCGTGTCGTTCCAGTACCACCACTAGCTCCGCCCAACCCTACCGCACTCCCATGTCCACTCCACGGCCACAGCCAGCCCCTGCACCACCTCCACTCGCTCGCGCCCATGCCTCTCTGCGCCCCGCCAGAGCATGCCAGAGCGCCTTCCCCGCCAGCATGCCACAGACCGCGCCTCGATGACAGACCGTGCGCGCCGCTCCGCCTTGACCACCTCACCCTGCCAGACACGACCGTGCACCGCCGCATGACCCACAGTCGCCGAGAACCACGTCGAGCACCGCCTCTGTCTCCCAGAGCGCGAGACGCGCCCGACCGTTCGACACCGCCCCTAGCATCGCCATAAAGCCATAGAGGACCGCCAGGAGGCAAGTCACCGTCTGCCTACGCCGCCCATGCCGATAGCACCCTGTATCGTCGTCACCGAGGAGCTCGTCGTTGCCCCCTCGGTCTCCTCCTCGAACCTATATAAGGAGGCCTTCCCCAGCCTCAATCGCCACACTATTCAACTCCCCTCTCACCACCAGTCCATCCCCACCTCTAGCTGGAGCAGCTCGAGCAGCCAATCGCTGGAATTTCACCGGAGGAAGCCACAGCAGAGGAGGAGACACCCCCGTCGATTTCGTCCACCCCCGGAGCTGCTGCGAATTCGCCTGAGTCCGCCGTCGTCGACTCGTTCATTTGCCCGCCTCGCCGCACTCGCTGGAGCCCTGGTACGCCCTCACCGCACCCCCACCGAGTCGTTAGGGTTCCTCCTCACCGGCGTCGTGTTCGTCGTGGACGATATGCCCTAGCCGTAGATTCCCGTTCTAATCCTATGGTCCACAATGCCCCATACCGCTTCGCGTTTTAATGAGCCACTGACAGGCGGGACCCCCTATCAGCAGTCCTTAGCACCGTGGACTGTCACTGGGCTGGCCCAATTAGTTTCCCGCGCTGGCCCTATGATTCAAATTAGGATTTTTCTTTTTAGACTTAAACTAGAATTTGTCCCTTAGTTTGAAATTCAATTCAGAGAGTTTTACAAATCCAAATTAGTTGATTCCAATTTTCTTGGAAAGGTAATTTAAATCTCTATCCAAGTCTATTGGATTTAAATCATTTAGAGTTAGAGATCTCTCCTAGATAAAATAACAAGACAGAAGCTTTTTCACATTCAAACATTTTTCTAAAATCACCCGTAATAGCTTTTGAGTTGATTCCAACTCTCAAAAATCACATTTAACCATACCTATCTGCATATGTAATAATATTAAGGTTTGCATGCAGTGACTTTGGACTAGTACCAAAATAATGCTATATAGGCATTTCTAGTCACTTTAAATCATTAATTATTAAACTTAAACTTATTAAAATGTGATCCAACCTTTATATCACATTCCCATATATTGGAATATGTAGTGATGACATGTCTCCACATGATCCCATATTTTAATTGGAGAATATTAAATCTTAGTTCATTTCAATGAGTAGAAATTACTTTTCTTAAATAAAATAAATAAAACTAGTTCATTAAACCTTGTGATGTTTGTGATGATGCTAGTGATGGGTTCGTAGCATGGAAAACAAAAAATTTCTACCGCAAGAACGAACAAAACCCAGATCTAATCTAGATAAAAGCCAAGAAAAATCTATTGGACATGTGCAACGAGATAGATCTGTAATAACCCTTCTAGATCCGAAAGCGTTTACGAGATTCGGATCTTGTGGTTGATGTAGTCGATCACTTGCTGATCTCAAGATCGAGTAGACGATCCTTCCGGCGCCGCGTTCCGGCAGCGCTTCCGTAGTCAGTCACACGTGCGGAGTCGAAGCAGACCTTCCTCTTCCCGTTCCAGCGAGCAACGGAGGTAGTAGATCTCTCCACCGAATCCCAGCAGCACGACGGCGTGGTGGTGGTGGTGGTGGAGTAGAGAATTCTGCGGGGCTTCGCCTAAGCCAGAGCAGAGGGAAGGAGGAGGAGAGAGGCGGCTAGGGTTTGGAGTGGAAGGGGGCAAGGGGGTGGCGCCTCCACCCTCTCTATTTATGGGAGGGAGGCGCCATGGGGAGGTGGAGTCCTTGTAGCACTCCCCTCTCCCTTGGCCGGTGGATCAAGGAGGTGGGGGGAGAGTCCTACTCCCCCACGAATCCTTGTCTTACCCCACAAGGATTCCTTGATCCTTTCTTGGTTTTCAAGTAAACTCCAAGAAATGTTCCAGAACCTTCCGGAACATTCCGAAACCTTCTAGAATCCCCATACAAATACTCCGGAACATTTCCTAACTTAGAAAATGATCCCCAATATATGAATCTTATTCTCCGGACAATTCCGGAGCTCCTCGTGACATCCTGAATCTAATCCGAGACTCCAAACAACATTTGGTCTCCAACGCACATTCCATATCTACTTAAAACAACTTCGAACCTTAAGTGTGTCACCCTACGGTTCGTGAATATGCAGACATGATGGAGACACCTCTCCGATCAATAACCATCAGCGGGATCTGGAGATCCATAACGGCTCCCACATACTCAACGATGACTTCGTGATCGATAGAACCATTAACATACGAAACCAATTCCCTTTGTCATGCGATACTCTAATTATCCGAGGTTTGATCGTCGGTATCTCCATACCTAGTTCTACCTCGTTACTGATAAGTACTCTTTACTCGTTCCATGTTATGTCATCCCTTGTGACCCATTCACATGCTTGCAAGCTAATTAGATGACATTCCACCGAGAGGGCCCAGAGCATATCTATCCGTCATATGGATGGACAAATCCCAATCTTGGTCCATGCGCTTCAACACATACTTTCAGAATACCCAATGGCACCTTTATGACCACCTAGTTACGAAGCGGTGTTTGATGTCATCAAAGTACCCATCCGGTGATGGTGATGAACATAACCTTATGGTCGAAGGATTAGGTCACTATGTATTTTAAAGCTTACAGCAAACGAACTTAATGACTTGATCTTATGCTATGCTTCCTACGGATGTGTGTCCATCACATCATTCTCCTAATGATATGATCTTGTTACTAACGACATCCAATGTCCATGATCAGGAAACCATGATCATCCCTTGTAGGACTCCCCTCTCCCTTGGCCGGCGGATCAAGGAGGTGGGGGGAGAGTCCTACTCCCCCACGAATCCTTGTCTTACCCCACAAGGATTCCTTTATCCTTTCTTGGTTTTCAAGTAAACTCCAAGAAAACTTCCAGAACCTTCTAGAACATTCCGAAACCTTCTAGAATCCCCATACAAATACTCTGGAACATTTCCTAACTTAGAAAATGATCCCCAATATATGAATCTTATTCTCCGGACAATTCCGGAGCTCCTCGTGGCGTCCTGAATCCAAACCGAGACTCCAAACAACATTTGGTCTCCAACGGACATTCCATATCTACTTAAAACAACTTCGAACCTTAAGTGTGTCACCCTACGGTTCGTGAATATGCAGACATGATGGAGACACCTCTCCGATCAATAACCATCAGCGGGATCTAGAGATCCATAACAGCTCCCACATACTCAATGATGACTTCGTGATCGATAGAACCATTAACATACGACACCAATTCCCTTTGTCATGCGATACTCTACTTATCCGAGGTTTGATCGTCGGTATCTCCATACCTAGTTCTACCTCGTTACTGATAAGTACTCTTTACTCGTTCCATGTTATGTCATCCCTTGTGACCCATTCACATGCTTGCAAGCTAATTAGATGGCATTCCACTGAGAGGGCCTAGAGCATATCTATCCGTCATATGGATGGACAAATCCCAATCTTGGTCCATGCGCTTCAACACATACTTTTAGAATACCCAATGACACATTTATGACCACCCAGTTACGAAGAGGTCTTTGATGTCATCAAAGTACCCATCCAGTGATGGTGATTAACATAACCTCATGGTCGAAGGATTAGGTCACTATGTATTTTAAAGCTTACAGCAAATGAACTTAATGACTTGATCTTATGCTATGCTTACTACGGATGTGTGTCCATCACATCATTCTCCTAATGATATGATCTTGTTATTAACGACATCCAATGTCCATGATCAGGAAACCATGATCATCCATTAATCAACAAGCTAGTTTAACAAGAGGCTTACTAGGGACTCTTTTATGTTTACAAAACACACAAGTATTAATGTTTCCGGTTAATACAATTATACCATGGGATGTAAACATTTATCATAAACATAAAGATATAATAATAACCACTTTATTATTGCCTCTTGGGCATATCTCCAACAGCTAGATCATCAAATGAGTGCCTTAGTGTACTAAGTAGACTAGTTAAGTATTGTTTGGTGATTGTGTATTCCGTATGTATTTATAGACGTTAGTACCGACCAAGATTACGAGGAGGAGGAGTTCTACCAAGAGGAGGAGGAAGAGAATTTCAACCACTGCACTACACAAGGCAAGCCATCATTAACAATGTAAGCTAAACCTTGCAAGTTAACTCAAGTAAGATGCAATAGGCATGCTTGGTGATACATGTTGACTTATACCTACCCCAAGTTTTCTTACAATCTTTACTTTCCTTTACTTTACCAAAGTTCTTTACTTTGTTTATAGATAGCATAAAAAGTATAAAACTTGGCCTATCTAGTTAGACTTAGATGTCATTCTATGGCATGAAATTGAGATTAGCGTCCCACCTTAGTGAACACTCTTAACTTAGTAGTTTAGAGCTAATCCAAAACTTGATCAATTTAGATGGGAATACTTGGTGAAAATGACTTGTGAAAACCTTGGAATGATGAGTCATTCTATTGAGATGTTTTGACATGTGTTGAGAAACACCAATGGTTGATGATGATGAAATTGTTGAGGCATGAGACTTAGCCCTTTTATAAAAACTGATGGTTGGGTTCGGATGCGATACCATTCCAAATTTACCATACAACCACAATACCTGAATTGGGTAAGGCTTAGCCGGAAATTTATATGCATTAGTATTAGTTCCCTCATGGGAGAGGTCTGAGCTGAGGCTACCTCTTAATGTTGTCCACCTGGGCAGTGCCCAGGATGACAGATGGTCATGGTTGGGAGGCCAAGCTCATAGGAGAGGTGCTTATACTAGGGTGTGTAATTGAAAGGTTATGTTTGATTATCTACATACTAAGTATGATGATTCAGGGTTATCCCTGACAGATGTATCGAATCTTGTAGTGAAAGTGTACCACCTCTGCAGAGTGTCAAACTATTCGAATAGCCGTGTCCGCAGTTATGGACAGTTGGAGTGGCCATACTGTTCCGTCGTCAGATGTTTTCAAAATGACTTATGAAATGAATGATGAATCTTGACTTGACCACAATAGGGTTGCGACTATGAAACTAGCTTCCCAACTTAAGTGATTTTATAACTTTATTTTATCTTTCTTTGTCTCTGAACTCAGCTTAGGTTTCAAACTTAACTTCACAAATAAACTTAGAGTTAGTATTCCTACTAGAACTACTTTACTTGTTAGTGATAGTTCGCGAGTACTTAAAGTGTACTCATGGCTTTTGTCCCTGGCTATTCTCATGGGCAGACTATGAAGAGGACTACCAAGATGAAGGACAGCAGGACGGCTATGATAACTAGGACTATCTTCCATCATCAGCATTTCCTGTGCACTGAAGATGGACCCCAGCGCTACGCTTATTATTTATTCCGCTGCTTGTTGTATTAAGACTGGATCATGAGATCCTTTATTCGTGTAAGACCTTATTATGGTTTGTAATGGATGATGTACTATGATATCCAATCTGCTATGTCGCGCAAAAATGGTAATCCTGGGATTGCGATGTATGGCATAACAGGCATCTGGGATTAAAAATCTGGGTGTTAACTACGCCACTCTTGGCGAATCTGAAGGAGATCTTTCTGCTGAGAAGGAAGCGGCCTTTAAGAAAGCTGATACCATGTTTATGGCGGTTCTATTCAGTATTCTTGGGGACAACATTGTTGACCCATATATGTCATTTGATAATGGCAAAGATGTGTGGGATGCGCTCGAGGTCAAATTTGGGGTCTTGGATGCTGGCACTGAGTTGTATGTCATGGAGAAATTCTATGACTACAAGATGGTTGATGAGCGCTGCATTGTTGAGCAAGCTCATGAGATACAATCACTTGTCAAAGAACTTAAGCAGTTCAAGTGTACCTTACCGGACAAGTTTTTGGACGGAGGCATTATTGTTAAGCTTCCTCCCATGTGGAGGAACTTTTCTACTTCTCTGAAACATAAGAGGCAAGAGTTTTCCGTTACAGATCTCATTGGGTCTCTTCATGTGGAAGAGAAGGCGAGAGCAAAGGACACATGTGCTCGAGTACTTGAGGGAGCTTCTAGTGCCAATTTGGTACAGAAGAAAAACTTCCAATCCCACAAGTTCAAGAATAAGAACAAATCTGATGGCAAAGGGAAGTTTGTTGGCAAGAACAAGGCCACTCACTCAACCAACTTTAAAGGAAAGAATGATAAGAAGAAAGGCTCTTGACACGTCTGTGGTGATCCTGATCATTGGGCTCCTAGCTACCCTAATCGCTTTGACAAGCGGCAACATGGGAATAGCGGCAAGACCGCTAATGTTGTTATTAGCGATACTGAGATGAAGGACGTTGGGTACGGTATTTTAGCTACTATACTTTCAGTATGTCATTCTCCTGATTGGTGGATTGACACGGGTGCTAATACACATGTATGTTCTGATATATCCATGTTCTCTTCTTATCATGTCTCAAGGACTTCCTCCGTGCTGATGGGAAACGGCTCACGTGCTTCTATTCATGGTGTTGGTACGGTAAATCTAAAGTTTACTTCGGGGAAGACCGTACATCTGAAGAATGTGCAGCACGTTCCTTCCATCAATAAGAATCTTGTCAGCGGACCGCTTCAATGTCGAGATGGGTTTAAGTTCGTGTTTGATTCCAATAAAGTTGTAATTTCTAAGTATATACAATTGTTAGAAAGGTTTATGAGTGCGGAGGTCTGTTTTGCTTATCTTTGTCAGACTCATGTAATAAAGTTATTAATCATGTTTGCAATGATAATGAGTGCAATATTTGGCATTCACGACTTTGTCATATTAACTTTGCTTGCATGATGCATCTAGCCAATATGAGTTTAATTCCGAAATTTACCACTGTCAAAGGTTCTAAGTGCCAAGTTTGTGTGGAAGCAAAGCAACCCCGCAAGTCTCATACGGCTGCAGAACCGAGAAACTTAGCACCTCTAGAACTTACACATTCAGATCTTTGTGAGATGAATGGTGTGTTGACAAGAGGTGGAAAAAGATAATTTATGACATTGATTAATGACTCCACTAGATACTGCTACTTTTATCTTCTGAAATCTAAAGATGAAGCTTTGAATTACTTCAAAAACTATAAAGCTGAAGCAGAAAACCAACTTGATCTTAAAATAAAGCGGCTAAGGTCGGATCATGGTGGAGAGTACTTTTCAAATGAATATGATCTATTCTATACGGAACATGGTATTATCCATGAGAGGACGCCTCCCTACTTACCTCAGTCAAATGGGGTGGCCAAAAGAAAGAACTGCACTCTAACTGATTTGGTTAATGCCATGTTAGATACATTGGGTATTTCCAAGGAATGGTGGGGGAGGCACTAATGACTGCGTGTCATGTCCTAAACGGTGTCCCCGTAAAGGATAAAACCATGACTCCATTTGAGGAATGGGAGAAGAAAAAGCTTAAACTCTCTTACTTACGAACTTGGGGATGTTTGGCGAAAGTCAATATTCCAATACCCAAGAAGCGAAAGCTTGGACCAAAAACTGTGGATTGTGTTTTTCTTGGGTATGCTTTTCATAGCATTGGCTATAGATTTTTTATAGTAAAATATGAGGTATCCGACATGCATGTTGGTACGATTATGGAGTCGAATGATGTTACTTTCTTTGAGGACATCTTTCCCATGAAAGGTATGTCTAGCTCATTAACTCAAGAGATGACTAGTTCATCTAGTCAGGAATTTGTTATAATTCCTAAACCCACTATGCCGATATAACACTATGATGATCCTATGGAGGACGAAAATGAAGCTCCTAAAAGGAGCAAGAGACAAAGGATTGCAAAGTCATTTGGTGATGATTTCATTATGTACCTTGTGGATGATACTCCCACTTCTATTTCAGAAGCCTATGCATCTCAAGATGCTGACTACTAGAAAGAAGCTATCCGTAGTGAGATGGATTCCATCTTAGCTAATGGAACTTGGGAAGTCACTGATCGTCCTTATGGGTGCAAATCTGTAGGATGTAAGTGGGTGTTCAAGAAAGTGCTTAGACTTGATGGTACGATTGAAAAGTACAAGGCATGTCTTGTGGCCAAGGGTTATACCCAGAAAGAAGGTGAAGACTTCCTCGATACGTACTCACCTGTAGCCAGATTGACCACTATTCGAGTACTACTATCCTTGGCTGCCTGACATGGTCTTCTCGTTTATCAAATGGATGTTAAGACAGCTTTTCTAAATGGAGAGCTGGATGAGGAAATTTATATGGAGCAGCCTAATGGATTTGTAGTAGATGGTCGAGAAGGAAAGGTGTGTAAGTTAGTGAAGTCTTTATATGGTCTTAAGCAAGCTCCTAAGAAGTGGCACGAGAAGTTTGAAAGAACTTTAACCGTTGAAGGCTTTGTTGAAAACGAAGCTGATAAGTGTGTATAATATCATCATGGTGGGGGCGAGGGAGTTATTATGTGTCTCTATCTCGATGACATATTGATATTTGGGACCAACCTCGCTATTATTGAGGAGGTCAAAGAGTTCCTATCTCGCTGCTTTGAGATGAAGGACTTGGGAGTGGCTGATATAATCTTAAACATCAAGCTACTAAAGGATGACAATGGTAGGATTACACTGCTTCAGTCCCACTATGTGGAAAAGATATTGAGTCGCTTTGGGTATAGCGACTGCAAGTCTTCTCCAACGCCTTATGATCTGAGTGTGCTACTTCGAAAGAATCGAAGGAATGCTAAAGATCAATTGAGATATTCTCAAATTATTGGCTCATGCATGTATTTAGCCAGCGCTACGAGGCCTGACATCTCCTTTGCTGTAAGCAAATTGAGTTGATTTGTGTCAAATCCTGGAGATGGTCATTGGCATGCTCTTGAAAGAGTTTTGCGCTATTTGAAAGGCACTGCGGGTTATTGTATTCACTATACTGGGTATCCACGGGTACTTGAGGGTTATAGTGATTCAAACTGGATATCTGATGCTAATGAGATTAAGGCCACAAGTGGTTATTTGTTTACACTTGGTGGTGGCGCTATTTTCTAGAAGTCTTGCAAGCAGACCATCTTAACAAGGTCAACTATGGAAGCAGAACTCACAGCATTAGACACAGCCACTGTTGAAACAGAGTGGCTTCGTGAGCTCTTGATGGACTTACCTATGGTTGAAAAACCAATACCCGCCATCCCTATGAACTATGATAATCAAACTGCGATCGTCAAAGTAAACAATTCTAAGGATAAAATGAAGTCATCAAGGCATGTGAAGAGGAGATTGAAATCTGTCAGGAAACTGAGAAACTCCAGAGTTATTGCGTTGGATTATATCCAAACATCTAAGGACTTGGCAGATCCCTTCACAAAGGGTTTATCACGTAATGTGATAGATAATGCATCGAGGGAGATGGGTTTGAGACCGGCACAATGAGTTGTTCGCAGTGGCAACCCATTCTATGTGATCGGAGATCCCATGAATTAGAGCTGGGAGACAAGCTATTGATCAGCATAGAGGAGACTATGCCCATATTATATTTACATCTCCATAAATATGCGATACTCTCTTATTCTACATGGAAGGTTTATATTTATCTTAATGTGTTCTAAGTGGCTTTTCTAAGCAGATATGTTGTCCTGCAGAACATCTATTGAGGAACACACCTATATGAGTCTGACTGTTAAATGTCACAGTCCGTGAGAGTTGGGTGCTCTCTAATAAAATCATGAAAGGCCCTGGAGTATGACGCATAAGCTCCAAACCGCGGGGAAGCCCTGTGGCAGCCCTGTACTGGTCTAGATTTTGTATGAAACTAGCGTGCAGAAAACTTGTAGTTCAATTCATAGTCCACTATTCAAGTTGCTAGCTAGTGTAACAAGAAAGTTTAACGTGGAAGTTCAACTTAACAGTCTCCACTACACACCGGTATATAAAACAATATTCTGGAATGGAAATGAGGTGACGTGCCAATGAGACTTTGTGGGGGATTGTTGGAATTTGATGAGTTTTGGGTTGTTGGCCCAATAAACAAATTCTGAAACTCTCTTTGGCCCATTTGTGCATGACAGTATATGGCTGTGCGAGTGGTGTCAAAGTTTAGTCCCACATTGCTAGTTAAGTGAGAGTTACACCTCCTTCTATACTAGGTTGTTCTACCACTCACTAAGTGTGAGAAGAAGAGCAGCTCTCGCGCACTCCTCCTCTAACGCCGCCCGCCTCGCCTCGCCACGACGCGCGCGCACGCGCTGCGGGTTGCGGGAATCTCGCCGATCCAAGATTTATTTTTGCTAGTCGGGAAAATTAAACTTGGATTAATTACGAGTCATTAACGGACGCTTACCACTGCTGGAAATATGCCCTAGAGACAAATAGTAATAAGGACTATTATCATATTTCATATAGTTTATGATTAAGTTTTATATCATGCTATAGCTGTACTGAGTGGAAACATCAATACACGTGTGATATATAAACAACCAGGGGTTCCCAGTGAAACTCTAGTCACTGGTTCATTGGTCAACAGATGATCATGTTTCCTGATCATGTGGCATTTATGCCAGTTGGAAATGGAGTTAACTCATTCTGAGAATGAGATGATGAACCAATACCCAACCTAAACATCGTGACCCAATCATGTCACAAAGTTCAAGTTACGATGATTACAAATGGATCCTCGTAGACTATTCCTTAGACTGTGAGGCTATATCAATCACTGTATCCCGAGAGTGCTTTGATAGCATCAAGCGCCATCTGGTAATACGGTGGTTATAAAGGTGTGTTCAGGTACTCGGAGGAAATCTTAGAGGAAATATATGTCAAGAGCGGGATTTGTTCGTCCATGTGACAGAAAGATACTTAAGGGCCCACTCAGGAGAGGTTATATCCAATAGCTGCACAGCGTGTGGTTTAATCACAGGGATATCACTTGTCGGAACGAGTCAAGTAGCATTGTTCGGTAACAAGATTGAAAATAACATGGTGATGTCATTGATCATATCTTGGGCAATGCAAGTATCGATAGACAAAGGAAATAAGACACGACTATCCCGGTTCAAATGACGAAAGATCTTCGTGGAACGCACAGGGGTCACATGGCCATCCAGGTCCCTATGTTGATCATTGGTCCGGGAGTGTCCCGACCATGTCTGGAGTGTTCCCGAACCGTAGGGTATCACGCTTAAGGGTTTGACGATGCTTAGAGAGTGTTTATAGGATTGGAAGAATCACCGAAGAATAGTAGACAGAAAACCGGAAGGGTTTTGATAAGTCCAGAGGATGTCCGGAGTGGAGGTGGAAGGTGTTCCATAGCCACCGAGGTTGAATAATATGTGAATGAATGCTAAATATTGAGTTAATCATTTATTCATAATTATTTAATAAAGATAAAATCAATTTAAAAGGTCAAAGGCTTAATGGGCCAATTCCGGAGAGAAGAGGGCCCATAAGGGAAAAGGCAAGAGGGAGAAGGGCCAAGAGGGGAGGCCAGTGCCCTAGTGGGCCAGCCCCCCCCCCCCCCCCCCCCCCCCGCGGGGCCCATGGGGTGGCCGGCGGTGCCACCCCCTCTCCCCTCCTCTCCTTTAGTCCCACCCCAGGACTTTGAGGGAGGCAGTACCTCCCCTCCCCCTATATATAGTGGGGGTATTTGGCCAGATAAGTACATACAATATTCAATAAAGGTGTTCTCACTTTTGGGAAGACCTCCAATTGATATTCTCTCTATCTCTATCTCTCTCTCTCTCGTGACCGTGGTCCCAAGTTTGGACTACGCGAATGAGAGACATCTTCAACCCGGAGCGCCGTCGCGCTGCAGGATTCGGATCCAGGAGCTCTGCTTCCGCAACTGCTGCTGGATCAGGGAAGCGGGAGTCATCATCAGGCACCGGACGTGTGTAACTCCCCGCGAGGTGTCGCACGTGAGGCACTCAAGTCGTTGGAGCCGCAGGAGCACGAGGACTTCATTACGACCTTGAGGTTGGCTTCGGCTCGTCTACATCAACCACACTCTCTTGAGCATTGACAACGATTTTCGGTCTTCAAGGGTAAGTTCGTGAAAATCCCCTCTCGTTACTGTATTACTAATAGATAGGTCCTGGAAGCATCAGGGGTTCAGGGGCGTAGGGTAAAAATTTATTGTTTTCATACGCAGAACCCTTACAGTGGTATCAGAGCTAGATCTATGCGTAGTAATGCTAGTACGGGTAGAACACACGAGATGTAGCGTGTGGGCATTGATCTTTTAGTTTTTACCCTCCCACGTGTACTTGTATATACCGCAGTAATGCTTGATGAAGCGGCCCCTAACTGACTTTACGCGTTTATTCACGAGACTGGTCCACGCTTGACATACGGCTTGTACCGTATAAAGTGGCTTAGGGGGGTGTCTGTCTCTCTCGCATTAGTTGGTATGCCATTTGAAATGGAGGGCCCCAAAAGGGGTGTAGTAGAGATAACTAATTGATCAGCGTTGTGCTGAAAGTTCTGATATATTGCAAATGTATCTATAATTTTTGATGTTCCATGCTTGGTTTTATCTACTTTCTTATGTTTTGTCCACACTTTGGAGTACTTTTCATATGATTTCTTGGACTAACCTATTAACAAGATGCCACAGTGCCAGTTGCCTGTTTTCTGCTGTTTTTGGTTCCACGAAAGTCAGAAAATCAATATTCTCGGAATTGGACGGGACAAAAGCCAAAGTTCCTATTTTACCGGAAGACTCATGGAGCCAGAATACGAGACGGAGGAGGGCCAGGGCCTGGCCACACCCCCCCAGGCGTGGGTACCCCCATGCCGCTCCAAGGCATGGTGTGGGCCCCCTGGCCAGCCACCGACCTTGCCTCCTTTGCCTATAAGAGCCACCTGATACCAAAACCCTAAGGAGTCAATCAGAAATCCACGAAAAGTTCCGCTACGCTGCCACCACCGAAGGGGAGATTCGGGGGACAGAAACTCTCTGTTCTAGCACCCTGTCAGGACGGGGAAGTGCCCCTGGATCCATCTCCACCACCATCTCCATCACCATTGCTGATTCCCATGATGAGGAGGGAGTAGTTCTCTCTCGAGGCTAAGGGTTCTACCGGTAGCTATATGTTCATCTCTCTCTCTATGCATGATCATATTGTGATCATGAGCTTTGTAATCAAGTAGATCTACCTTGCTACTCAAGTGCTTTATTAGATTTCTGCTCTCCCCTGATACATTGCAAATGTATCTATAATTTTTGATGTTCCATGCTTGGTTTTATCTACTTTCTTGTGTTTTGTTCCAACTTTGGAGTACTTTTCATATGATTTTTTGGACTAACCTATTAACAAGATGCCACAGTGCCAGTTGCCTGTTTTCTGCTGTTTTTGGTTCCAGGAAAGTCAAAAAATGAATATTCTCGGAATTGGACGGGACAAAAGCCAAAGTTCCTATTTTACCGGAAGACTCATGGAGCCAGAATACGAGACAGAGGAGGGCCAGGGCCTGGCCACACCCCCCCAGGCGCGGGTCACCCTAGGCCGCGCCAGGGCATGGTGTGGTGGCCCCTGGCACCCCCTCGGTCTCCCCTCTCGCCTATAAGAGCCTCCCGATACCAAAACCCTAGATCATCAATCAGAAATCCACGAAAAGTTCCGCTGCACCACCGGCACCGAAGGGAAGATTCGGGGGACAGAAAGTGCCCCCGGAGCCATCTCCATCAATCTCCACCGCCATCTCCATTACCATTGCTGATTCCCATGATAAGGAGGGAGTAGTTCTCTCTCGAGGCTAAGGGTTCTACCGGTAGCTATGTGTTCATCTCTCTCTCTATGCATGATCTTATTGAGATCATGAGCTTGTAATCTATAGATCTATTCTGCTACTCAAGTGCTTTAATGAATCTCTGCTCTCCCCATGTGTGTGAAAGTGACAGCGTGCTCACCATGGTGGCACTTAGGCTAGAGATTACAAATACTTGTTATGAGTTATATTTGGAGTTGGATGTCTTTATGAAATTGTGGTGTTTGTTGGACTCATCTAGTATTCAAGGTGACAGTGTGGGGTTTTCTAGATGGGAAAGGCTTACTTTGAGGTGTGCTGTTATAGCCCTACCGTTGATTAGAGTGTCCAACCGGAGAGTAGTTAAGAGTAGTATCATGAAGATAATATATTTATGAGAGTGTTAACTAGTGAAAGTATGATCCCTAGGCCTTGTTTCTAAGCATTGAAACACCGTTTTCTACTAGATCTGTTACATGTTTGCTTGCTTCCATCTTTATTTCAGTTTGCCTTTAGTATCTTCCATGACATCAAGCTATTTTCTATCACCGTTACCACTTACAATTATCCATACCACTTGTATTTCACTATCTCTTCGCCGAACTAGTGCACCTATACACCTAATGATGTAGCCCAACATGTGGAAACCACATTTGGTCCACATCATGCCTCGCTAATCATCACTCCAAAGGTGAACTCCTTCCATGCTTTGCCTTTCATTGGTTATTGTGCGAATGGAATCCTACTTGAGACAAATGCCCATGTTGTGACTAGGTCCATGAACATGATGCCAAGGAGATGCAACAAGGATGGGTCTGGAGCCAAGACACCCAAGCAAGAGGCCTGGAAGAGAAGACGCAAGAACCTGCTGAAGCAGGACCGGAGTCTCCGGACCAGCAGACCGGAGTCTCCGGTCTACCACACCGGAGTCTCCGGCCTGGTCTCCGGACCGAGCCCCGAACCTGCGTCTGGGATAGTCTGCGACCCCCTCCGGAGGCGACATCGAAGACAGACCAGAGTCTCCGGCCTACACCAGAGTCTCCGGACCCCCACACCAGAGTCTCCGGACCGAGCATCGTGGGCCTGTGTGCCTTGAGCTGGGCTTGGCCCATGTAATGCCCTAAACTTCCTGCTTATGCCTATTTTACCCCTAGCTCGTGGCTGGCCTATATATATGCCCCCACCCCCTCCTTGAAACCCTATAGATGATGATGAATTGAGGCATGTGCCAAACCCTAGATGGGAACCCCCTCTCATTAGTAGATCTATGAGTTGTACAAGGCCTTGGAGTCGGTGCCCTTCTCCAAGTTGTCAAGACCCTCCTCAAGTGTTTGGTCTCTCCCTATCAAGGATTCTAGTAGTGCTTGGTCTCTCCCCTTTCGGATTCTACTTGGTTGCTACTGTCCTTGATTTGGATTCTACCGTCCGCTTGCCGATCTCTCCTTTGGTGATTCTACCACAAGGTCTCTCGCCGAGGATTCTATTGAATTGGTTGTTCGAACCAACGGGAGCAAATTGAATTGGGTGTGATTTGGCGTGTGTTTGTATCTTTACCTTGCATTAGAGTTGTGTTCATCGTGTTCATCGTGTTTTCCCTCACTTCCGCCTCAAATCCGTGAAGATCGGGCCACTCCAAGGGTAATTCCACAAGGAGACCCATAACAACTGGTATCAGCAGCTTTTGGTTGCCACGGATTTGATTTCGCCCTTCGATTTCCAACATAAACTGAAAAATACCAAAAATATAACCCCAAATTGCTTTTGGATCGATCTCTCGTTTTGGTGAGTTGATTGTGGTTTTAGTCCAATAGAAACTTGTCTTTGGAGTTGGTCTACTTGTGCCCTGTGTTTCCCAGCCTAATTTGGTCGAAATTTTCTTTATTTGAGGGTTCAAGGGCCGAATTTCCGCTCAAGAACACGCGTTGTTCGTCGTGCAAACTCCAGACCGGAGTCTCCGGACCGGCAGACCGGAGTCTCTGGCCCACTCCGGAGTTTCCGGACCAACAAGACCGGAGTCTCAGGCCCTAACAAAAAATTTGACCCCCTTTTCCTTTTTCGACTAATTTCCTTTTGACGTTTGCGTTTCGTGTGCGTGTCTGTCAACTAACAAAAGCTTCCGCAACGCCTCGTACTCGACATCGACACCACGGAACTCGAACCATCCCTCCACCAATGGTTGCAAGTGCGACATCACCACAAGGTATAACTTGCACCACCCTTGTTAACCCCTTCTTCCTTTGTGTGTTACCTAACCTATCGAGAGTAGCTCATCTTGTGTTTGCCGAAGCATTGTGCGCTTGCCCTTGCATAAGTCATAGTGTAGAGGCAATAGCAAAAACTTGACTCCATAGCATAGCAAAGAAAGAGGAACAAAAAAAAGCTTATAAGCAAAAGAAAAAGAGAAAGATACCAATACAAAAGAGAGTCCAAAGCTTCTAAGCAAGAGTGCGAGCAAGAGCAAGGCAAGCGTACAAATCCGTTGCTTCTCCACCTTTTGGCAAACGGGCTACGGTCTCTCCTAGTGTTGGCACGACACCGAGCATTAGTCTTCGTTAGGACCAATTTTGTTCGTTGCTCATTTTCATAGTCGTGTTAGCCACATTAATCTCCACCGTGTGTGCATAGTCGTAGGTTCTCGTCACCCTTTTGACCTTTTCCTTTGACTTTGTTTTGGTTGGATTTTACCCACTTTTGACAATAACCTTTTCGTTTGGTTGTTCCATTTGCTATCCACCTTCCTACCCATCCACCATAGGCCTTTGTGTGTGTGTGTCTTGTGTATTCGCTTTGCTCTCGGCAAGAACAACCTTTCCAATTTTTGACTTGGTGAGGCAAGGTAGCACATACCATACCACCAATACCACCCTCGTTTCACTTGTGGTCACATAACATGTCTAGGGAAAGCGGAGAAAGTGGAAATGGCAACTTCAACAACCAAGATGGTTTTGCCACGCGCCACAACTTATGGGTGCAATGCCAAGAATTCAATGCCCAATTTGAGAGGCTCGAGAACCGGCTCGACGAAAATTTTCGAGAATTCGACTACCGTGACCGGCAACGCCAAGTGGAGCACAATGCTCAATTCCAAGATCTTCACCAAGCTATTGCCAACCTCGGCAACCGTCGTGGACACCACTCAAGCTCGTCAAGTTTGTCTCGCGCGCGCTCCTCAAGTCATCATGGCGACTCCTCGCGCTCCCATTCTCATCATGGAGAACCCCACCACCACAATGGGGAACATCAAGCTCGTCATCACCCTGAACAAGTGGTTGAGCCACAACATCAACAACCGCACCACGCAAGACGTCATCGACACCATGATCACCAAGCGCATCCACAACACCAAGAAGAACATGGTCGCCCTCCACAACAAGCTTTGGTACAAGCGCCACCACCACCCCAAGAGCAAGAACGCCATGGTGAACACAACCGTGTTGATAGGCGCCAACACCCGAACCATGACCATCGCCATCAACAACAAGTTCATCGAGCACCACAATGGGATACGAGTGATGATGACGAGGATGCACACCGGGCGCGATACAACAACCGCTACGCTCAACCCCACCATCGTCATCAACAACCAATGAATGCAAATGATCCCGAGCAAAGGCGTAGAAGAGACTTTGCGCATCAAGCTCCTCCTCACCCGCGTCCTCGAGAAAATCAAGCTCCTCTTGCACCACCACGTGCACCAAGTGAAGCGAGCATAAGGCAAGATCGCCGCAACTACCACCGTGAACATGAAGAGGGCAAGTTTGGGAAGCTCAAGTTCATTATGCCCAAGTTCAAGGGAGAAGAAGATGCCGATGCATACATCGATTGGGAACTCAAAGTTGACAAGATCTTCCGAGTTCACAACTACTCCGAAGAAAAGAAAGTTGCAATGGCATCCCTTGAGTTTGAGGACTATGCAAATGTTTGGTGGGAAGACTGCCAAAAGAACCGCGAGAAGAATGAGGAACCTCCAATTGAAACTTGGACCGAGATGAAGGAAGTGATGTACACACGCTTTGTCCCCGAACATTATCGCCAAGATCTCTTCGACAAGCTACAAAACTTGAAACAAGGCACCAAGTCAATTGAAGAGTTCTACAAGGAAATGGAGAAAACAATGATGCGAGCTGATGTGAGAGAACTCGAAGAGCAAACCATAGCAAGGTTCCTCAACGGTTTGAGCCGCCCAATAAGGAAGATTGTTGACTTTCAACCGTACAAGAACCTCACCGAGCTCCTCCACCAAGCTACCAAAGCTGAGCGGCACTTGCAAAAGGAGAATGCATACGAGAGGCCCAAGCCATACTTTGCATCCATCAATGCAAATGCTACCGCAAAGCCAAATAACCAAGCAACGAACTCATCCAAGCAAGCAAAGACCGTGATAGCACCCCCCTCCAACACGACATCGGATAGTCAAGTCACTTGCTTCAAGTGTGGAGTGAAAGGTCACAAGTCATATGAGTGCTCCAACTCACGAGTGATGCTTACAGATGAGAATGGTGCTACCTACTCCGTAAGTGAAGAGGAATATGAAGCTCTCACTCAACGAGCTATTGCAAGGACAGCCGCAATGGAAGAGGATGACACACTTGTATGCGAGCATGATCCGGGCCCCGCACTTGTCATAGCTCAAATCACGAGAACAAATTCCATCCCAAGAGAGGACCAACGCCTCAATATCTTCCAAACTCGTGCTGGAATTGATGGAAAGTCAATCAAAGTGATCATTGATGGAGGTAGTTGCCGAAACCTCGCAAGTACGGAGCTTTGTGAGAAACTCAAGCTGCAATGCATAGAGCACCCTCACCCCTATCTTGTCCAAGGGTTGGATGACAATGGAGCCCTCAAGATAATATCCAAGGTCCAAGTCTCCTTCAAGATTGGCCCGTATGAAGACACCGTCGAGTGTGATGTCGTGCCAATGTCCGTGTGCCACATACTACTTGGAAGGCCATGGCAATACGATAAAGGATCAATGCATCATGGTTCCACCAACCAATACTCCTTCAAGTGGAATGACAAGAGATTGGTGCTCCAACCCATGACGCCAAGCCAAGTCATCGCTTTCAACATGACACCCGTCAACATGATAAAGCAAGCTAAAGACCCTTGTGAGACGAGTGGTGAGAGAGTGAACCACCATCAAGAGAGTGAGTGCCACAAGCCAAAAATGAATGGAAAAATCATGAGTGCCACGACGCAAGCCACAAAATGTGAGAAGAGAGACTTGAGTGTGACCCATACTAACAATCATTCAAACAATTCCCTCTCTTTGTTGTCGGTTTTGCAAGGTACACAAGATACACCACCAACTACAAGGATAAGGCTACAAGATCTCCAACCACAACATGATGTCAAGATGTCCCACAAGCTCTTCAACAAGTTTGAGAATGGCTTCGACACCGGCGATCCGACCGTGTACAAGACCAAGGCCAAGGACACACCTCCTTCCTTACAAGATGAGCAAACATCGTCGACGTCGACTCGTTTTCAAGCTGGGGGAGATGATGTAGTCCAACATGTGGAAACCACCTTTGGTCCACATCATGCCTCGCTAATCATCACTCCAAAGGTGAACTCCTTCCATGCTTTGCCTTTTGTTGGTTATTGTGCGAATGGAATCCTACTTGAGACAAATGCCCATGTTGTGACTAGGTCCATGAACATGATGCCAAGGAGATGCAACAAGGATGGGTCTGGAGCCAAGACACCCAAGCAAGAGGCCTGGAAGAGAAGACGCAAGAAGCTGCTAAAGCAGGACCGGAGTCTCCAGACCAGCAGACCGGAGTCTCCGGTCTACCACACCGGAGTCTTCGGCCTGGTCTCCGAACCGAGCCCCGAACCTGCGCCTGGGATAGTCTGCGACCCCCTCCAGAGGCAACACCGGAGACAGACCGGAGTCTCCGGCCTACACCGGAGTCTCCAGACCCCCACACCAGTCTTCGGACCGAGCATCGTGGGCCTGCGTGCCTTGAGCTAGGCTTGGCCCATGTAACGCCCTAAACTTCCTGCCTATGCCTGTTTTACCCCTAGCTCGTGGCTGGCCTATATATATGCCCCCACCCCCTCCTTGAAACTCTAGAGATGATGATGAATTGAGGCATGTGCCAAACCCTAGATAGGAACCCCCTCTCATTAGTAGATCTATGAGTTGTACAAGGCCTTGGAGTCGGTGCCCTTCTCCAAGTTGTCAAGACCCTCCTCAAGTGTTTGGTCTCTCCCTATCAAGGATCTAGTAGTGCTTGGTCTCTCCCCTTTCGGATTCTACTTGGTTGCTACTCTCTCCTTGATTTGGATTCTACCGTCCGCTTGCCGATCTCTCCTTTGGTGATTCTACCGTAAGGTCTCTCGCCGAGGATTCTATTGGATTGGTTGTTCGAACCAACGGGAGCAAATCGAATTGGGTGTGATATGGCGTGTGTTTGTATCTTTACCTTGCATTAGAGTTGTGTTCATCGTGTTCATCGTGTTTTCCCTCACTTCCACCTCAAATCCGTGAAGATCGGGCCACTCCAAGGGTAATTCCACAAGGAGACCCATAACACCTAACAAGTGTATTAGGTGTGTTGGGGACACAAGAGACTTCTTGTATCTTGATTGCAGGGTTGCTTGAGAGGGGATACCTTTGACCACTTCCTCCCTGAGTTTGATAAACCTTGGGTGATCCACTTAAGGGAAAACTTGCTGTTTTTCTACAAACCTCTGCACTTGGAGGCCCAACAACTGTCTACAAGAATAGAAGTGCGTAGACATCAAGCTATTTTCTGGCGCCGTTGCCGGGGAGGTAAGGTAAAAGGTACTCACATCCTCCGGTGTGAGTGCTCGAAGTTATTTCCTTCAGATTTTGCAATTTTGTCTTTTTGTTTCTTGTTTTCACTAGTTAGGCTTAATGGAAAACAACAACAAAAATTAGAGAGCTTTATAGTATTTATCTTGAGTTAGGACATGAAGTGTTTGAAGAGAAAATTAAAAAACCTATGGAACTTTATTTGCATGCTAATAGCAATGTTGTTAGTATGAATTCTTTGGAAACCATTATGGCTAATGCTATGGAAAATTCTAAGCTTGGGGAAGCTAGTTTTTATAAAAATGATCTTTTTAGTTCCCCAGCTTTGGAAGATAGCTATTCTATTGCTTATGAAGATACAAAACCTCCAATATATGATGATTACAATGATGAGTATGATATTTTCAGTCCACCTACTACTAAGGAGAAAATTAATTATGATTAATATGCCTCCTATATTTGAATATTATGGTGATGAGAATAATAATGATAGCTATTTTGTTGATTTTGTTCCCACTACAATTAATAAGAATGACTATTCTTATGTGGAGAGTAATAATTATTATATGCATGTGGCTCATGATAAGAATGTTTTATGTGATAGTTATATAGTTAATTTTATTCATGATGCTACTGAAAGTTATTATGAGAGAGGGAAACATGGTTTTATGTGTCTCAACAATATTAAGTTTCCCCTCTTTATGTTGAAATTTTTGAAGTTGCACTTGTTTTGCTTTCCTATGCTTGTTGCTTTGTGCTTTCAAGACTTGTTTCTTTACAAGATTCATATGCATAGGAAGTGGGCTAGACTTAAATGTGCTTTGAATTTTCTTCTTTATGCTCTCTTTTACTTCAATTCATATTTCTTATGTGAGCATCTTCTCAAACTATCATGCCTAACTTAAAGGCGTTAAAAAAAGTACTTATTGGGAGATAATCCAAAAGTTTTAGTTGAGTCTTGGAAGTTATTACCTCTGTAATAACCTTTCCTTATCCTTTTTATTTTCTTTTTGTGCCAACAGTAACCTCTAATGAGAGAGAAGTAATGATAGGGAAAGTTGCTGTCCCGAAACAGATTTATGTGCTTCACCGTAAAAATTCGTGTAAAATCTCTGTAGGTCCTTTGGAGGCGTAAATTTTTTTGCTTCTGCCCCAGGTTATTACCTAACTTTAGTTAGTTCAACACTTTTTGATTTGAGCAACAGAAGGTCTTCGAAAAAATTCGTCTTTACCTGCTAGTCTGTTTTGACAGATTTCTGCCATTTTCTGCATTTGCTTCTTGTTGGTTCCTTTTTGATTTCTTTTGGGGAATTGAGCTTTTTGAGGGAAGTGATACAGTATCTAGTGTTCTAATGGAAGTTTATTTGGTGTTAGAACCGAACCTTAAGACTTATTATCTTGAGTGCACTAATGTTGCTAATAAAGATTGTGTGAAGTTTTGTATGAAGGAAAATTTTCAGGTGTATGGAAGGAATGAGTAATGAGATGAAGGATGGACTAAAGCTCAAGCTTGGGGATGCCACGTGTGTCACCCGAAGAAATATCCAAGAATTACAAGCGTCAAAGCTTGGGGATGCCCAAGGCATCCCCTTCTTCATCAATAAAAATCCCAGGTTTCCTCCAAACGCTTCATTTTTATTGTTTCATGCACAATTGTGTTTTTCTTGGAGCGTCTTCTTTTTTGTTTTCATTTTGGTTTTTAGTTTGCTTGGTTTGCTTAGTTAACTGAATAAATTGGTTGGACCCCCTCTTTCATACTTTGGTTTGCAAATAGTTTGGTTTGGTTTGGAAAAGAGTAGGAAAGTTCATACTTATGTGGTAAAAAGAGCTCGTTTTTTACTGTGGCCTATAATTTGTCATGTCATGCTTGATATTGTTTTGGCTTTATGATTAGTATTCTTTGCTCTAGAATGACTTGTTATGAACAATTGAGATTGCTTAATGTGCCTTGGATGAATCATGCGTTGTTTTAGCATATTAAAGCATAGTATAGTGGTATTCTCCTTTGATGCTTTATTTGGGTTGACTTGGCACATGCTCACACCATGTTATGACTATCCAAAGTCACCATAACCTTTATGATCCTTTAGTTTTCAACTTGTAGTATCACTTTATGCTTTGATCAATGATGTTTTGTCGCTCTACATGATTATGGCCATTATTGCTCTCTTAGTTTGTCGCTCCCAGTCTTTTGCTAGCCTCCACAACAAGTATGAGTTCCACTCATGCATCCAACTCCCTAAACCAAGTTATTCCAAAGAGTCCACCATACCTACCTACTAGCTTATGCTATTCCAAGTACATTCATGCTTTTGTTTACCTTCCACTTGTTATGAGAAAACTAGTGATTAAAACTCTCACGAACTTGATGGCACACTTTACTTTTCTTGCCCTTAATAAACTCGAACCATTGTGTCTTATATGTTGTATATGCTTGCACTTATTTGTCGGGAACTAGCAGAACCATGCTTTCATGGGGA
This sequence comes from Avena eriantha, assembly GCA_910589775.1. Taxonomy (NCBI): domain Eukaryota; kingdom Viridiplantae; phylum Streptophyta; class Magnoliopsida; order Poales; family Poaceae; genus Avena; species Avena eriantha. The sequence goes on along the minus strand of OU342740.1, from coordinate 393,447,353 downwards.
ACGCTTTCAACATTGCACTTGGTACTTGTACCTAGTTGATATCATGCTCTTTTGTATATGGATGTCGTCGGTGTGAAATGAAAGGGGAGCTTGTAAGTCCATGGAGTTATGTATATGTGTTAGAGAAATGCCTGGGCCGCTGGTCTAATTCATGCTGACATGGTGGAAACCTGCAGCGTAACCATAATGAGTTGTCTATGAAGCATTCTTCTTATAAAAAAAGAGTCCTATATTGAGAAAAAAAGAGAAAAAAAAGAGATACTATGAAAAGAGGATAGAGAGAAAAAAGCACCATATTCCCATGGTAAATAAGAAGAATGCTGAGATGCTCGTTGTCTGTTTGCCTTGTCATTTTGATATGGGGATTCTTTCGTATCATCGGGCAAGGGGTACCCCGTTGGCGGTTCTCTATGATACACATATACTTACAATGACAAGAAATTACCGGTGACTAAACTTGAGTAGCATGAGGAGCGGCCCTCGTATACAAGGGACATGAGATTTCTGACTTATACTTCGTCAAGCATGTACACCATAGTTTGTTCACTTTAACCTTAATCACTTCAAGATACTTATGATAGGGGCAATGAGAGCTGCAAGCTATAAGTACCATAATTTTTGGAAGCTCTTTATGACACTTGAATCCCTACTTCCTTTTACAAAAGGCTTTTCTTCCACCATTACATTGAGTCTCCACCTTCTACCTTTATGCACCTACTTTGAGAGCATAGTGGCCATTCTTAGTTCTATGTGCATTGTCCCAAGACTAGTTGATTGATGCATAACTTGATATTGCTTGTTTTAAACTATTGTATCTAGTCACTCTTATGAACTTTGAAGGTGTCCTATGCATTTATATTTGCTACTCTATTGAGGGACAAGCTGAATACTTTTATGCTATGTTTTCTTTATGTGAAACAAACAAATGTCTTGCAAAGCATTGTTATTCATGAATCTTTTGTTTCTGCCTTTTCATGTTGCAGCGTAGTTTCTTTGCTTATTGCTAGAACCTTGTCTTTCATGTTATGATTGAAGTACTATGATCCCAGCTTTGAATGTTTTGCAAATACTTTGATCAAGTCTTTGATGGTGCATGTCACCTCAAAAATTATTTTTTCTTTTTATCACTTACCTACTCGAGGACGACCAGGAGTTAAGCTATGGGATGTTGATACATTGCAAATGTATCTATAATTTTTGATGTTCCATGCTTGGTTTTATCTACTTTCTTGTGTTTTGTTCCAACTTTGGAGTACTTTTCATATGATTTCTTGGACTAACCTATTAACAAGATGCCACAGTGCCAATTGCCTGTTTTCTGCTGTTTTTGGTTCCAGGAAAGTCAAAAAATGAATATTCTCGGAATTGGACGGGACAAAAGCCAAAATTCCTATTTTATCGGAACACTCACGGAGCCAGAATATGAGACGGAAGAGGGCTAGGGCCTGGCCACACCCCCCAGGCGCGGGTCACCCTAGGCCGCGCCAGGGCATGGTGTGGGCCCCCTGGCCGACCACCGACCTTGCCTCCTTCGCCTATAAGAGCCTCCAGATACCAAAACCCTAAGGAGTCAATCAGAAATCCACGAAAAGTTCCGCTGCGCCGCTACCACCGAAGGGGAGATTCGAGGGACAGAAAGTCTCTGTTCCGGCACCCTGCCGGGACAAGGAAGTGCCCCCGGAGCCATCTCCATCGATCTCCACCACCATTTCCATCACCATTGTTGATTCCCATGATGAGGAGGGAGTAGTTCTCTCTCGAGGCTAAGGGTTCTACCGGTAGCTATGTGTTCATCTCTCTCTCTATGCATGATCATATTGTGATCATGAGCTTTGTAATCAAGTAGATCTACCTTGCTACTCAAGTGCTTTATTAGATCTCTGCTCTCCCCATGTGTGTGAAAGTGACAGCATGCTCACCATGGTGGCACTTAGGCTACAGATTACAAATATTTGTTATGAGTTATATTTGGAGTTGGATGTTTCTATGAAATTGTGGTGTTTGTTGGACTCATCTAATACTCAAGGTGACAGTGTGGGGTTACCTAGATGGGAAAGATGAACTTTGAGGTGTGATGTTATAGCCCTACCAACGATTAGAGTGTCCAACCGGAGAGTAGTTAAGAGTAGTATCATGAAGATAATATATTTATGAGAGAGTGTTCACTAGTGAAAGTATGATCCCTAGGCCTTGTTTCTAAGCATTGATACACCGTTTGCAATTAGATCTGTTACATGTTTGCTTGCTTCCATCTTTATTTCAGTTTGCGCTTGGTCTTTTCCACGCCATCAATCTATTTTATATCATCATTACCACTTATAATTATCTATACAACTTGTATTTCACTATCTCTTCGTCGAACTAGTGCACCTATACACCTGACAAGTGTATTAGGTGTGTTGGGGACACAAGATACTTCTTGTATCTTGATTGCAGGGTTGCTTGAGAGGGGATACCTTTGACCACTTCCTCCCTGAGTTCGATAAACCTTGGGTGATCCACTTAAGGGAAAACTTGTTGCTGTTCTACAAACCTCTACACTTGGAGGCCGAACAACTATCTACAAGAATAGAAGTGCATAGACATTAAGTTCGTAGGTAAGAACGGTTCTTGTGCGAAAGCCCATTCAGCCACGTAAAACATGCAAAGATAAAGTAGAGGCATCTAACTTTGTTTTGTAGGGAGGCGTTGCTTTGTGATATGGTTGTGGCAAAGGTAAAGTGATTTCCTTATGTTACGTAGTAGTAGATAGTCACGGAGGTGATGGATTACCATGCCGGAAAGACACCGGTACCCTGGTGTCTACAACGCCGGAACTCTGGCACCGGAACCCGGTGACGACGGATGGTGATCATGACGTGAAGGACCATATCACATCGCATTTACATTCAATGTTATTGTTTGTATATCTTACTGTGTGCTAGTATTAGATAGTCGACGGTAGCCTAATAAGATGATCCCTGTTAAAATTACCAATGATTGTATTCCCCCTTAGTGTGCACCACCAAGAAAGTTCTTCGGTATGAGGTGATCCATGGTACAAGCGTGGGTGTAAGACATATCTACGTTCGCATACAGTGGGTGTAAGCCATGTTGCACAACGAATACACTAAGGTTGAGTTGGCGAGCCTAGCATGTGCAGACATGGTCTTGATATATTGCAAATGTATCTATAATTTTTGATGTTCCCTGCTTGGTTTTATCTACTTTCTTGTGTTTTGTCCACACTTTGGAGTACTTTTCATATGATTTCTTGGACTAACCTATTAACAAGAGCCACATTGCCAGTTGCCTATTTTCTGCTATTTTTGGTTCCACAAAGTCAAAAAATGAATATTCTCGGAATTGGACGGGACAAAAGCCAATATGCCTATTTTTCCCGGAGACTCACGGAGCCAGAATACGAGACGGAGAGGGGCCCCAGGGTGGCCACACCACCCCTGGGCGCGGGTCCCCCTTGGCTGTGCCGGGGCATGGTGTGGGCCACCTGGCCGTCCACCGACCTTGCCTCTTTCTCCTATATATCTCCCTCGAGGCAAAAACCCTAGATCATCAAGCCTCTAGCCACGAAAAGCTCCGCAGCACCGCTGCCACCAAAGGAGAGATTCGGGGGACCGAAAGTCTCTATTCCGGCACCCTGCCGGGATAAGGAAGTGTCCCCGGAGCCATCTCGATCGATCTCCACCACCATCTCCATCACCATTGCTGATTCCCATGATGAGGAGGGAGTAGTTCTCTCTCGAGGCTAAGGGTTCTACCAGTAGCTATGTGTTCATCCCTCTCTCTATGCGTGATCATATTGTGATCATGAGCTTGGAATCTATATATCTACCTTGTTACTCAAGTGCTTTAATAGATCACTGCTCTCCCCATGTGTGTGAAAGTGACCGCGTGCACACCATGGTGGCACTGAGGCTAGAGATTTCAAATACTTGTTATGAGTTATATTTGGAGTTGGATGTCTCTATGAAATTGTGGTGTTTGTTGGAACCATCTAGTGCTCAAGGTGACAGTGTGGGGTTCTCTAGATGGGAAAGGCTTACTTTGAGGTGTCCTGTTATAGCCCTACCATCGATTAGAGTGTCCAACCGGAGAGTAGTTCAGTGTAGTATCATAAAGAAGAATATATTTATATGAGAGTGTTCACTAGTGAAACTATGATCCCTAGGCCTTATTTCTAAGCATTGAAACACCGTTTGCTACTAGATCTGTTACATGTTTGCTTGCTTCCATCTTTATTTTTGTTTTACTTTAGTCTTTTCCACGCCTTAAAGCTATTTCTATCACCGTTACCACTTATAATTATCTATACCACTTGTACTTCACTATATCTTCGCCGAACTAGTGCACCTATATACCTGACAAGTGTATTGGGTGTGTTGGGGACACAAGAGACTTCTTGTATCTTGATTGCAGGGTTGCTTGAGAGGGAATACCTTTGACCACTTCCTCCCTGAGTTCGATAAACCTTGGGTGATCCACTTAAGGGAAAACTTGCTACTGTTCTACAAACCTCTGCACTTGGAGTCCCAACAACTGTCTACAAGAATAGAAGTACGTAGACATCAGGCCTCGGAACATGGATGGTCGAAAGATCGAGCATGAGTCGCATGAATGATGTGACCAACATTTAGCGTCTACCCTTGAACACACATTGATGGCCATGACGATCGGGGGAGATGTGGCTGATAGGGGTTGTGTTATCACTAGGAACCCTTATGGGGATATGTGTTTCTGAGTGGAGTTATTATTAACTCATTTAATTATAAACTTAGTCTAAATTCCTTTTGCAATTATATATGTAGAGATGGCTCACCGTGAAGCTTACTTTGTCATTGAGGAATGGGTAATGGGTGAGAAACTTAGACTTGATGGATCCAACTTCCCTAGTTGGCTTGTGCGCCTAAATGATCTCCTTACTAGGAATCATGTGGTAGAATACATACGCCGCACGATGAATTTGACTGAGCCAGACCACTATGAGACCCCGCAAGAGATGGCAGACCGCTACTACCGTCAAGAGATGTCCACCTACATTCAGATAATAATGCGTTACGAGATGGTGGATGAACTCCACCCGCTCATGGGTGATCTTGATCCATATTCGATGGTGGATCAGCTGAGAGAAGAGTTCATAAGCCATGTGCGCATGTGGAAGCACGAGCTTCTTGGCGAGTTCCTTTCCATACAGATGGAGGAGCACACATGTCTGAAGGGTCACTTGGAGCGCATGCTTGATGCACATAGGAGACTGGTTCACTTCATGGATTACTGGATGGATGATCCATTTGCGATAGGCGTACTGCTTCGATCGTTGCCTCCCAGCTATGAAGGACATGTCCGGAGTAGCATCATGAGTGGTGATATGGAAACATTGGATTTCCAAGAGTTCATATTACGTTTCAGGAACGTAAAGGTTGAACCAATCACCGGAGAGGTCATCGATGACAAAGGTATATATTTGATATACAATTTTATAAATGTTATAATCTTGCAAACACATTTGCACTGTTAAGTATATTTGATACTTGTTCAGTTTTGCTGAAAACAGGTCCTTCTGCATGAAAGGTGCTTGCTGGAGAGGAGGTGACGTTGCGTGTTGATGGAGAGCATGATGATGATGGCCAATGACACTCTCCCTCGACATTTATCACTTAGTTTATGTTTATGATGATTATTGTAATCAAAAGATTGTGAACCTCTTTAATTTGTCTCACACTTTGTGAGACGGTTATTCATATGAGTTTGTAACAAACAGTTGTTCCACTTTTATGAATGATTTCTATTCACGTTCATATCTTGTTTGATTATATATATTATCCTTGTTGTTTGAAACTAATTGATAATGCATGAACATTTGTAAAATATTGAAATGCCTTAAAATACCCAACTTCATGATATATTCATTAATGAATGAAACCATTGTTGAAATTCAAAATAATATGTGAAAGTCATTCTATTTCTTATCACATATAAATCATGCCTAAGTTCGGCAAAATAACTTGAACACCGGGTATTACTTGAATACAAAGTGTTTAATGAATTGTTAAAAGTAAATACATATTCGATGTATTGTGTTTTATCAAAAATGGTAATTATCATTATATGATTGTTTAAACGTGTAAAGAAGTTTACCAAAGGAAACATGAATATGATATTATTTGATTTGATCAAAATGTTTCATCAACAAAGGGTATAAATATAAAATGGAGAATCTAATTACTATGATTTGATCAATAGTAATGAAATTCTACTTTATAATATTGGCATAAAGAAATTGTGAAATGCAAAGCTTTTTGAAATGTAAAAATGCAAAGCATCACAATGTGATATTAGATATCAAAATGGATGAAGAGATGGCACCAAATAAATCATTGTAGTGTAGATGTAGAGACCATGAGTTAGAAGTACTTAGCACACAATTAGAATATATAGTGAACCATTTGAATTCGTGAAAGAGGCTCCACATATAGTATGGATAGTCGTAAAAGTTTTGGGGTTATTCGATATAACCAAAACAATAACGAATAAGTTCTTGTAGAGTATTCATTAGAAACTTTGAACACGAAATCCATAGCTAAAACCAAAAGGAAAGCAAAACTAGTATTGCTTGGATTTTGGTACATTTTTTAGAAAGTTCGCATTCAGTGATATTTCTCAATTATGAAGCAATTGGAAGATAGTGAAAACACGATGAGGATTCAAATCCCTGCATCAGAGTGTTGAGGAGCGCAACAGACAATGTTCCTAAACGATTCTCTTCACAAAGGAAAGAATCAATGATAATGATCATTTTGTTTTCCCCACTGGTATTTTCACTACATGAAGTAGGATTCAAAATATAATCCATATCTTGTATGGAGTCATTTGTGAATCATTTGTCATGATTCTTGGAATATGACATACCTACAAAATACTAAGGAAATAATGGTAAACTAGAATTATGAGAAATCCCAAAGCAAAATTCCCCTGAGATTAGAAAGCAATTCGTTGCTGAATCTCATAAGTAAAAGGGGTTACTTGAATTTTCCAAAATAACTGCAAAGCCATAGTGGAAAAGGGGTGAATGACAAAAGCACAATTTGTCAAGTATTGGACGAATTCAAATGAATTTGATTCAAGTGTGCTTAATGTCTAGAGGATTTAAAACTAGTAATAGTACTAGTATCTCATAGTAAATCTCCAAGTTTGATATTTGATCAAAGGATTTTAAGTTGTTCAAAATAGTGAGTAGATATGCAATTTGCATGAAATTGAGTGGGAGCTATGAAAGTCTTCCTAAAACAATATGTGAATGACATATTTTTGAGTGGGAGCAATATAAGTCTCAAATTCAAGTATGTAGGATCATAGTTTGAGTAAGAGTACTGACTCATACCCAAATATGTAGGAACATATTTTGAGTGGGAGCTTATAGGAGTGATTCTTAAGTGTGTTAAGAATAAAAGCGCAAGTGCCAATAAATAATGATTTATATGGTGTAGAAGTTGATAATAAGTGTATTAGGATATTATGTAGTATTCCTTAAGGGATTATGAAAAGAGTTTCAGAATAGATGTTAATTAAGAAACTGGTCCTTAATGACTCAAGTTAGGAATAGTATTAAGTTTAAACATCAATGGTTGAAAGAAAGAAAAGGATGATCATCATCCACTATGTTGAGACATAGGTTCTATCTTAAAAAACCATGATGATAACTTAACATAATATATGATCCGATAAGGACCGTTTGAAAGTGATTAAGTTTGAATCACGGAACGTTGAGCTAAGTTTGTCCACAGTATCTAATAGAGAACTGTAGACATATTTTCCAAATCCGTAAAAGGATGACATATCTTAAAGCATAAAGGGTTATGTTATAAGGGAATATGTTGGAAACTCCTGTAATACCGATTGGAAGCGACGTGAACAAAAACATTGAAAGTTGCACAGAGTGCACTAGTGTTTCGATCAATACATTTATAATAATAGATAAGGGTACCATCTAAAGTGTTGTATAATGTTATGGCAGGGCTAGTTTGCTTCTAATGTAGAATGATGTGTCCCAGGGCACAGTTCCCATGACAAAGCCCTCGAGGTTGATCTAAAGTCACTATAGGCTCATAGAATTCGGCCTCGTTCTGCTGCCATAGCGACGATGCATACACATAGATGTTATCATGTGATGATAAAGTATTAATGTCAATCAAGGTGACATTAGTAAGTTACAAAGGATTTCGGACTGTAAAGTACAGGCCCAAGACTCAACCTCTTCCATGAGCAAGCATGTTCAGGGTACCGGATATGGTGCCAATGATTAAGAACAAATGCAGCTAGTTTATTTGTACTCTAGTGCAAGTGGGAGACTGTTGGAAATATGCCCTAGAGACAAATAGTAATAAGGACTATTATCATATTTCATATAGTTTATGATTAAGTTTTATATCATGCTATAACTGTACTGAGTGGAAACATCAATACACGTGTGATATATAAACAACCAGGGGTTCCTAGTGAAACTCTAGTCACTGGTTCATTGGTCAACAGATGATCATGTTTCCTGATCATGTGGCATTTATGCCAGTTTGAAATGGAGTCCACTGATTCTAAGAACGAGATGATGAACCAATACCCAACCTAAACATCGTGACCCGATCATGTCACGAAGTTCAAGTTACGATGATTAGAAATGGATCCTCGTAGACTATTCCTTAGACCGTGCGGCTATATCAATCACTGTCTCCCGAGAGTGCTTTGATAGCATATAGCGCCATCTGGTAATACGGTGGTTATAAAGGTGTGTTCAGGTACTAGGAGGAAATCGTAGAGGCAATATATGTCAAGAGCGGGATTTGTCCGTCCATGTGACGGAAAGATACGTAAGGGCCTAGTCAGGAGAGGTTATATCCAATACTTGCGCAGCGTGTGGTTTGATCACAGGGATATCACTTGTCGGAACGAGTCAAGTAGCATTGTTCGGTAACGAGATTGAACACGACATGGTGATGTCAATGATCAGATCTCGGGCAATGCAAGTATCAAGAGACAAAGGGAATAAGACATGACGGTCCCGGTTCAAACGACGAAAAATCTTTGTGGAACGCACAGGGGTCACATGGCCATCCAGGTCCCTTTGTTGATCATTGGTCCAGGAGTGTCCCGACCATGTCTGGAGTGTTCCCGAACCATAGGGTATCACGCTTAAGGGTTTGATGATACTCAGAGAGTGTTTATAGGATCGGAAGAATCACCGAAGAATAGTAGAGAGAAAACCAGAAGGGTTTCGGTAAGTCCGGAGGATGTCCGGAGTGGAGGCGGAAGGTGTTCCATAGCCACGGAGGTTGAATAATATGTGAATGAATGTTAAATATTTATTTAATTATTTAATAAAGAGAAAATCAATTTAAAAGGCAAAGGCTTAATGGGCCAATTCCGGAGGGAACATGGCCCATTAGGGAAAAGGCAAGAGGGAGAAGGGCCAAGAGGGGAGGCCGGCGCCCTATTGGGCCAGCCCCCCGCGCGGGGCCCATGGGGGTGGCCTCCCCCTCCTCTCCTTTAGTCCCACCCCAGGACTTTGAGGGAGCTAGTACCTCCCCTCCCCCTATATATAATGGGGGTATTTGGCCAGATAAATACACATAATATTCAATAAAGGTTTTCTAACTTTTGGGAAGACCTCCAATTGACATTCTCTCTCCCTCTCTCTCGTGACCGTGGTCCCAAATTCGGATTGCACCAACGAGAGACATCTTCACCGCAAAGCGTCGTCGCGCTGCGGGATTCGGATCTAGGAGCTCTACTTCCGCAACTGCTGCTGGATCAGGGAAGCAGGAGTCATCTTCAGGCACCGGACGTGTGTAACTTACCGCGAGGTGTCGCACTTGAGGCACTGAAGTCGTTGGAGCCGCAGGAGCGCGAGTACTTCATCACGACCTTGAGGTCGGCTTCGGCTCGTCTACATCAACCACGCTCTCCTGAGCGTTGACAATGCTTTTCGGTCTTCAAGGGTAAGTTCGCGAAAAGCCCCTCCCATTACTATATTACTAATAGATAGGTCCTAGCAGCATCAGGGGTTCAGGGGCGTAGGGTAAAAATTTATTGTTTTCATACGCGGAACCCCTACAACCACACATGTCTCCTTCCAGTATATTGTGTTGCCGCCTTCGTCTTCCCCATCCCGGCTTGCGGCGTGCACCGCAGATCGGGACAGGCCTCCGGAACACCGCCTTCTTGTGAACCTGTACGGGTGAGGGGCGATCAGGTTTTTGGGGAGCGCTTCCATGCGACTACTGACGCCATCACGAACGACTCCTTCTCCGACGAGGACTTCTTCCCAGACACCAGCAACCTCTACATCGACGACATGGACGATGACGCTGCTGCCATCGCTGCGGCTATTGTTGCTGCTACCGCCGTGGCTGCTGCTGCTACCGCCGTGGCTGCTGCTGCTACCGCCGCGGCTGCTGCTGCCGCTGCTCTACCGTACATAATACTGAACCTTTTCTTACAGATTATGCTAGAGTGTCTTGTTCTGGTGCTTGGTATAGATGTAATAGGTTTGTCTTATTTGGATGTAATATGTTCATGCACTTTGTTGATCTGCATGATTAGTTTTGGTACTGTCTGTATGATTATGTTTTATCAGTTTATTATTCGGACTAAATCATATAAATTATTGGGTATATTTTCAACAACAGGGAGTAAGAGAAGGGAGAAGCTAGTAGTGAGCATGATATAACAAAAATGCGCCGAGACTTGGATGTGTTTATTAGTGATCGGTCACACGCATGCATACCTGTGCGTATCCGAAGCGAGAGCGAGATGGGCACCGGCTCGCGCCCAAGGACCTGGCCGATAATTAGTTTACCGTTAAGTATTAGGGAGAGCCTACGTCTCAGGCGACTGAGACTTAACTAAGTCTCGGTCACCTCCCGTCAGCTGATGTCACAACTAAAAACAACCCAACCCAGCTATGCTCCCGACGATGTCTTGTAATATGGGTTTTTCTCTTGTATGTTATGTTGGCCTTTGTCTTGTACTTGTCCTGTAGTATTTGTGCTTTATCATTTTCCTTGCACGGTAATCTACAGATACAGCATATATGTCTTCTGCCCTTACTACAGAGCATAGTATAACACCCACCACCACCCAGCGCTCTTCAAATCTATACTCCCTCCGACTCATATTAGTTGACTCGAATTTGTCTAGATTCGAATATATCTAGACATGTTTTAGTACTAGATACATCCGAATCTAGATAAATCCAAGTCAACTAATATGGATCGGAGGGAGTACTAGAAATTCCACAGTAACACATACAAGTTTGCACAAATCTGGAAAATAGAACCCGTTCAATTTCCCGTGCTCCCGCGCTCTACAATTGTGAAGAACAAATAATACACTCTCTTTTGTACAAATTCATGAACAATAAGATCCATTCGCGAGTTAATTTGATCCGGTATTTGGTATCCATACCAATCTCTCCAAAAAAAGATGAACAATCTTCAAATTGCTCGGGTAGTTGCGCGCATTCCAATCTCTAAAATGGGGAAAAGTGAAGATTCGTGTGAGTTCGAATTAGGACATACCTTGTAACTGAGACGTACTCGGCCGCGGCTACAGGAGGTTGGACCAGTGCGTCGTAGCGGAAGTCGCTGCCGCGCCCTTGGCGGTCGCCACAGCTGAGCCCGTTGTGGTCAACGCTGTCGCGTCCATGGCGGTCGGCGCAGCCTCGCCCGTCGTTGCCGATGCTGTCGCGCTGGTCGCGGTCGCCGCTGCTGCGCCCATCGCGCCTTCTTCCTCCCTGACTTGCGTGTCCCTCCTTCCTTCTGCAGTATCTCCATCGCTAACTGGTCTCGCACTTCACTTTTGGAACAGTAGGTGGACACGCAGCCGAAAAAATAGCCCAGCTAATATATATGGTCCCACATCTAAAACTTGTGAAAAAACCTTTTTAAAAATCTTATTCAGCATGATTATTTTCAAAAAAATTATAAGTTACAAGCAAAATTATAAATTGCAATTGACTAAAAAAAGGTTAAATAGTGAGATCGGTTGCGAACATTTTGAAAACTACTTTAATTAACAAAAGAAGTCAATTGCAAGCAAAATATTCAATTGACTAAGAAGTCGAAAATGCATTTGCCAGTTGCGACTAGCCCACCTCGGCGGAGCCCCGGTTACAAGCAAGTTGCAACTGGGCCCCGACGGGAGGCTCAGCTACAAATAAGTCGCAACTGGCCCCTCGACGGGGCCCAAGTTGCAACAGACACTCGACGGGGTTAGTTATAAGCAAGTTGCAACTGTGACCTGGCAGAGCTCAGTTACAAGTTGCAACTGCCCCCCTCCACACCGACGGGCTCTCAGTTACAAGCGAGTTGAAAAATACATCTTAGTTACAAGTAAGTTGCGACTGCGCACCCCCCCTTCACCAATGGTGTTCTATTACAAGCAAGTTGCAACTACCCCACCCCCTCCACACTGACGGGAGCTCGGTTACAAGTAAGTTGCAACTGGGCTACAACTAGGCCCCCGACGGGAGCTCAGTTACAAGCAAGTTGCAACTATCCCTCGACGAGGGCTTGACGGGGGCCCTAGTTGCAACTATCCCTCGGCGGGCCCTGACGGGAGCTCAGTTACAAGCAAGATACAACTATCCCTCGACGAGGGGCTCGACGGGTGCTCAGCTATAAACAATTTGCAATTGGCCCCTCGATGGGGCCCTAGTTCCAATCAAGTTGCAACATGCACTCGAAGGGGGTTCAGTTACAAGCAAGTTGCAACTAGCCCCCTCGACAGGGCCCAAGTTACAATCAAAGTTGTAACTAGGCCCTGGCGGGAGCTCAGTTACAAGCAATTTACAACTATCCCTTGACGGGGCTCGACGGTGGGCTCAGCTATAAACAAGTCACAGATTGGCCTCCTCGATAGGGCCCTAGTTACAATCAAGTTGCAACAGGCACTCGACGGGGGGTTCAATTACAAGTAAGTTGCAACTGGGCCCCGACAGAGCTCAATTACAAGCAAGTTACAACTGTCCCCCTTGGCTGGGCCCCAATTACAAGAAAGTTGCAACTGGACCTCGACGGGAGGCTCAGCTACAAACAAGTTACAACTATCCAACGACGAGGGCTCGGCAGGAGCTCATCTATAAACAAGTTCCAAATGGCCCCCTAGTTACAATCAAGTTGCAACAGACACTCGACGGGGGGTTCAGTTACAAGTAAGTTGCAACTGGCCCCGTCAGAGCTTAGTTACAAGCAAGTTGCAACTGCCCCCTTTGGCTAGGCCCCAGTTACAAGCAAGTTGCAACTAGGCCCCAGCGGGAGCTCAGTTACAAGCAAGATGCAACTGGCCCACCGGCGGGGTCCTCCCGGTTGTAATCAAGTTGCAACTAGCCCCCTCAGCGGGGCCCAAATTACAATCGAGTTGCAACTAGGCCCTACACGGGAGCTCAGTTATAAGCTATTTTCAACTATCCCTCGACGGGGGCTTGACGGGAGCCCTACTTGTAATCAAGTTGCAAACATGCACTTGACGAGGGGTCAGTTACATGTAAGTTGCAACTAGCCCCCCAACGGGAGGCTCAGCTACAAACAAGTGGCAACTAGGCCCTCGATGGGGCCCTAGTTGCAATCAAGTTGCAACAGGCTCTCGACGGGGGTTTAGTTACAAGTAAGTTGCAACTGGGCCCCGGCGGGAGCTTAGTTACTGCAGCTAGGCCCATTTGGAACTCAGTTACAAGCAAGTTGCAACTAGGACGTGGCAGGCTAAGTTATAAGTTGCAACTACCCCCTCCACACTAACGGGTTCTTAGTTACAAAAAGTTGAAAAAAGTTGCAAGTTGCAACTGGGACTAGGTAGATCTCGGTTACAAGCAAGTTGCTACTCTTCACCCCCCCTCACAACGGTGTTTATTTACAAGCAAGTTGCAACTGCCCCCCCCCCCCTCCTCCGCACCGACTGTTGCTCAGTTACAAGCAAGTTGCAATTAGGACCCATACAAACCTCATTTACAAGTAAATTGCAACTAGGCTAAAACTAGGCCCCGATGGGAGCTCAGTTACAAGCAAGTTGCAACTATCCCTCGACGAGGGCTTGACGGGGGCTCTAGTTGTAATCAAGTTGCAACAGGCACTCGACGGATTACAAGCAAGTGGCGACTACGCACCCCCTCACCAACGGTATTCAGTTACAAGCAAGTTGCAATAGCCCTCCTCCACACCGACGGGTTCTTAGTTACAAGCAAGTTACAACTAGGAACCAACAGACCTCAGTTACAAGCAAGTTGCAGCTACATAGTTACAAGTAAGTTGCAACTGGGCTGCAACTAGGCCCCGACGGGAGCTTAGTTACAAGCAAGTTGCAACTATCCCTCAACGGGGCTTGACGGGGGCCCTAGTTATAATCAAGTTGCAAAACATACACTCGACGAGGGGTTCCGTTACAAATAAGTTGCAACTATCCCCCCCCCCCCCCGGCGGGGCCCCACTTACAAACAAGTTGCAACTGGGCCCCCTCGAAGGGAGGCTCAGCTATAAACAAGTTACAACTATCCCTCAACAGGGCCTCGACGGGAGCTCAGCTATAAACAAGTCACAATTGGGGCCCTAGTTACAATCAAGTTCCAACAGACACTCAACAGGGGGTTCAGTTATAAGTAAGTTACAACTGGGGCCCGTTAGAGCTTACTTACATGCAAGATACAACTATCCCTCGACGGGGGCTCGGTTACAAACAAGTCGCAAAATGGGCCCCTCGACTAGGCCCTAGTTGCAATCAAGTTGTAACAGGCACTCACCGGGTTACAAAAGCAAGTGGTGACGGCGCACCTCCCCTCACCAAAGGTATTCAGTTACAAGCAAGTTGCAACTGCCCCCCTCCACACCGACGGGTGCTTAGTTATAAGCAAGTTGCAACTAGGAGCCAACAAACCTCATTTTACAAAGCAAGTTCCAACTGCCCCCCTCCACACCGGCGGAGAGCTCAGTTACAAGTAAGTTACAAGTAAGTTGAAAGTAAGCCCTTGATGGGGCTCGACGAGGGGCTCAGCTATAAACAAGTCGCAAATTGGCCCCCTCAACGGGGCCCTAGTTACAATCAAGTTGCAACAGGCACTCGACAGGGGGTTCAGTTACAAGTAAGTTGCAGCTGGGCCCCGGCAAAGCTCAATTACAAGGAAGTTGCAACTATCCCCCTTGGCTGGGCCCTAATTATAAGCAAGTTGCGACTAGGCCCGCGGCGGGAGGTCAGTTACAAGCAACATGCAACTGGCCCGCGGATGAGGTCCTCCCGGTTGTAATCAAGTTGCAACTAGCCCCCCCCCCCCCCCCCCCCCGCGAGGCCCAAGTTACAATCAAGTTACAACTAGGCCTTGCGCGGGAGCTCAGTTACAAGCAAGTTGCAATAGGCACTCAACGTGGGTTCAGTTACAAGTAAGTTGCAACTAGCCCCCCTCAGTGGGGCCCCATTTACAAGCAAGTTGCAACTGGGCCTCGACGGGAGGCTCAGCTATAAACAAGTTATAACTATCCCTCAACAGGGGCTCGACGGGAGCTCAGCTATAAACAAGTCACAATTGGGGCCCTAGTTACAATCAAGTTGCAACAGACACTCAATGGGGGGTTCAGTTATAAGTAAGTTGCAACTAGGGCCCATTAGAGCTCAGTTACAAGCAAGTTGCAACTGCCCCTTTGGCTAGGCCCCAGTTATAAGCAAGTTGCAACTAGGCCTCGACGGGAGCTCAGTTACAAGCAAGATGCAACTGGCCCACCGACGGGGTCCTCTCGATTGTAATCAAGTTGCAACTAGCACCCTCAGCGGGGCCCAAATTAGCATCGAGTTGCAACTAGGCCCTACGCGGGAGCTCAGTTACAAGGTATTTGCAACTATCCCTCGACGGGGGCTTGACGGGAGCCCTAGTTGTAATCAAGTTGCAAACAGGCACTCGACGGGGGTTCAGTTACATGTAAGTTGCAACTAGCCCCCCAACGGGAGGCTCAGCTACAAATAAGTCGCAACTAGGCCCTCGACGGGGCCCTAGTTGCAATCAAGTTGCAACAGGCACTCGACAGGGGTTCAGTTACAAGTAGTTGCAACTAGGCCCTGGCGGGAGCTCGGTTACTGTAGCTAGGCTCATCTGGAGCTCAGTTACAAGCAAGTTGTAACTGGGACCTGGCAGACTCAGTTACAAGTTGGAACTGCCCCCTCCACACTAACGGGTTCTCAGTTACAAGCAAGTTGAAAAAAGTTTCAAATTACAACTGGAACTAGGTAGATCTCGGTTACAAGCAAGTTGCTACTCCGCACCCCCTCACCAGCGGTGTTTAGTTACAACAAAGTTGCAACTGTCCCCCCCTCCACACCGACTGTTGCTCAGTTACAAGCAAGTTGCAACTAGGACCCGACAGACCTCAGTTATAAGTAAGTTATAACTGGGCTACAACTAGACCCCGACGGGAGTTCAGTTATAAGCAAGTTAAAACTATTCCTCGACGAGGGTTTAACGGGGGCCCTAGAACTGGCTTAAGTCATAGAGTGGCAGTTGTGAGAAAAGTTGCTTAATGTCATGAACAATTTTTTCGTGAGCCAAAATAAAAATAAAAAAATCATAAACAAATTTTTTGAAAATCGATGAACAATTTTTACTAACATGAACCATTTTTTAAAATCATGAACAACTTTTCAATTTTATGGAAAAATCATCAAAAACCACGAACCAATTTAAAAAATCATGAAAAAACTTTAAAATTATGAACAAAACTTTCAAATATAATGAACACTTTATCAAAATCTGGAACAAAATTATGAAAATCGGTGATTTTTTAAAAACTATATTTGAAACAATTTCCAATAAAAACATAAAAGAAAAAAGATAAAAATGAAAGAAAAGGAAATAGAATAGAAAATAAAAAGAATAAAAGGATGATATAAAAAATACATGAAAAGAAAAGAAAAAATAGAAAATACTAGAAAGAAAAAGAAATAAGAAAAACTCAAAATAAAAACAAAAATGAAAACAACGAGGAGAACCAAACTAGGAAAACGTACTAACATGCAAGAAACGTCGAACAGATTTTAAAACAGTCTAAGTCCCAACAATAAAATAGCCTTTGGGATTGAAACATCGTAGATTCATTGGTGGCCCAGCAGGCTATTGCTTCAGGCCGCGCCAATAGTCGTGCCCGCGTAGACACAATAAGTCCACAACCCGCAGAAAAAACACAGACGATAGAAAACAAAATAGCCTGCACAAATCATAAAGCACACCGATCCAACGGTGTAAACGGTGACTGAGACGTAACTAAAAATCAGGCGCCTGATTTTTAGCAAATCCGTAAGTATTATTAGGTCAGCTGTCTTTCTTTTTTACTGGAAAAAAGTCAGCTGCGTATAGTTAGCAGCATGAGTTTGCTCGCTGGCCCGGAAACCCGAGTCTCGTCTCGGCCGTTTCTGCTCAGCAGCTACCTTTCTTCTGTTTCCTATGTTCTAAATTACTCTGCTTTAGTCAAAATCAAACATATTAAAACTTGTCTAAACATATTCTATAAAATACCAATATTTATAAAATTAATTGCATACAATATAAAAATATGGATTTTAGATGTTAATATTTTTTTGATATATACAGTCAGACTTTACAAAGTTTGATTTTGACTAAATCCAGAACGCGGAGTAAATTGACACGGAGGGAGTATAAGAATATACCCCGGTGCTAGTGATGGGCCTCCGGAACCACGCCTTCTTGTGAACCTGTACGGGTGAGGGGCGATTACGTTTTTGGGAAGCGTTTCCATGCGACTACTGACGCCATCACAAACGACTCCTTCTTCGACAAGGACTTCTTCCCAGACACCAGCGACCTCTACATCGACGACATGGACGATGACGCTGTTGCCATCGCTGCGGCTATTGTTGCTGCTACCGCCGTGGCTGCTGCTGCTACCGCTGTGGCTGCTGCTGCCGCTGCTCTACCGTACATAATACTGAACCTTTTCTTACAGATTATGCTAGAGTGTCTTGTTCTGGTGCTTGGTATAGATGTAATAGGTTCGTCTTATTTGGATGTAATATGTTCATGCACTTTGTTGATCTGCATGATTAGTTTTGGTACTGTCTGTATGATCATGTTTTATCAGTTTATTATTCGGACTAAATCATATAAATTATTGGTTATATTTCAACAACAGGGAGTAAGAGAAGGGAGAAGCTAGTAGTGAGCATGATATAACAAAAATGCGCTGAGACTTGGATGTGTTTATTAGTGATCGGTCACACGCATGCATACCTGTGCGTATCCGAAGCGAGAGCGAGATGGGCACCGGCTCGCGCCCAAGGACCTGGCCGATAATTAGTTTACCGTTATCAGCTGTCTTTCTTTTTTACTGGAAAAAAGTCAGCTGCGTATAGTTAGCAGCATGAGTTTGCTCGCTGGCCCGGAAACCCGAGTCTCGTCTCGGCCGTTTCTGCTCAGCTGCATTTCTTCTGTTTCCTATGTTCTAAATTACTCTGTATTTTATGTTTAGTCAAAATCAAACATATTAAAACTTGTCTAAACACATTCTATAAAATATCAACATTTATAAAATTAATTGCATACAATATAAAAATATGGATTTTAGATGTTAATTTTTTTTTTTGATATATACAGTCAGACTTTATAAAGTTTGATTTTGACTAAATCCAGAACGCGGAGTAAACTGACACAGAGGGAGTATAAGAATATACCCCGGTGCTAGTGATGGGTCTCTTTAAAAAAAATAGAGGGGAAAAGAGGCTGCAGGTACTGAGGTTATACTACAACATTATTTATTTGCCGCCAGAGTACTACTATTAGTACTACTAGTTTTGGGGCCCTGCTTCCGCGAAGATCGTGTCAAGCGGAACGCTCATCGCTGATGGATATTTCGCATGTCTCCATAAAGCCGGGATCTTCTGCGCCTGGTGCCGTGTGGCTGCCGCCCTACGTCAGCGGCAGCGAGGGCAGGTCGGAGCAGAGGATGAGTGAATGGTGACGTCGCGGTTGCATGTCTTATCCCGCCGCCCTATGTCAGCCAGGGGGTTGTCCCTGTCACTCCCGTCGCTCCAATCAGCTAAATCGAATGTACATAAAATGTCTAGATATTCACAGTGCTAGAATCTGATATTCACAGTGCTAGAATCTTATATTTCCGAACGGAGGGAGTAGTATTTAATTATTTTTGTTTTGGTCCTAGATGCGGTGGGGCCCGCACCAAAACTTCGGTGATTTATTCCCTCCTTTCTAGGCAGATGGAATGGGCTGCTTATAAAAGCAGGGCCAGGGCGGTAATGCCCTGCTCCTAACAGTTAGCAAAGCCTCCAACCAAATTCAGCCTTCCTTCTCTCGCCAAGCCAACATTGCTTGAGCACTCAGTTCATCATCCATGGAACAACATCAATTTAGTGGAATCGGCAACGGCTACGGCCAGCCGATCTCGTCGGCGCCGGCCGCGCTGTACTCGCCGTCGGCGTTCGACATGGGCGACAGCGACGACATGCAGCTGCTCAGCACGCTCCTGGAGACGATGGGCGACGACATGGACATGTCGGTGGCCCATTACCTGAATTTCGACCTGGACATGGACGCGTCGTCATCCTCTTCCTCATCGTCAGGCTCCTCATACTCCTCCTCCGACCACCACCACCACGGCCATGGCGTCCACCAGCGAGAGGCCATGCAGCAAATGCAGGCCACCGCTCCAGCTGCTCCAAGCCCAAGCAAGCGCCGTGGCCAGCACCAACCCCAGCCGCCAGCCGACGCGTCGGTGCCCAAGGGGCTGATCGGCGTGCGGAAGCGGCCGTGGGGCAAGTTCGCGGCCGAGATACGGGACTCCACCCGCAAGGGCGCCAGGGTGTGGCTCGGCACCTTCAACACCCCCGAGGCGGCCGCCATGGCCTACGACCAGGCCGCCTTCTCAGTGCGCGGCGCCGCCGCCGTGCTCAACTACCCGGTCGACCGCGTCCAGGAGTCGCTCCGCACCCTCGCGCTCGGGGCCACCGCTGGCTCCCCCGTGCTCGCGCTCAAGAGCCGCCACTCCATCCGGAAGCGCTCGCCCAACAAGGCCAAGAAGACGGCGGCGGGGTCGGCATACACGGCCGCGCCCACCAAGATGGTGATGCCCGCCGTCAGTGTCAGACAGGAGCAGCCGGCCGCGCAGACGTCTGCCTGCTCGGGCGTGGTGGAGCTTCAGGACCTGGGCGCGGACTACCTCGACGAGCTCCTTCGGGTCTCCTCGGGCTTGCGCTCTGCATTGACGACGACGACAGTACTGATGTTTGGACTGCTGTGAGTCGACGCAAATACTTAAATTAGTTGAACTAGTTAGCTAGTTACTGTACCAAAAAAGATGATGTATACTTGCACTACCGGAAACCAAGTTTTTTGCCCAGGGTAATAATGTTTGTGTAGCGAATTTTGTCGGAAATTGACAAAGCCTCTTCCCTAAACCGAGCCCAGAGAACAGTCAGATACTCAGCAAAGAGAGTCGCCATCCCTGCTCTCTTTTGTCAAACAAAAAAGCAAAAGACTGTAATCCATGTGGAATGCAGACTTTTGGCTACTAGTCAAATAAAAGCATATTTGAAGAAAATGTACACCAAGATGTGCTAATGTGAAACTAATATATATTTGAAGAAAAGGTACACCGAGATGGGCTAATGTCAAACTCTCTACCGTTTCTTAACAAGCTGAGAGTTAACTAGAGGAATTGAAATGATTGCTACATTTCTAGTCATTTATGCTTATAGATACTTTATTTTAATTGTCTTGTGTTACCAAAACTTGTATGGTATTCTTTGCACTGCTCTAACTATACTAAGCTTTCAAAATAAAGAAGAGTTGGACTCATAAGGCTACCAATCGTAAGTGAGTTTACTTTCTTGTAATTTTAGTTTAAACACTGAGTTATTTATGATTTTTGTTTTCTTGCTCGAAGATGATCATGGTTTAAGGTTGAAGATAATGATGACTGTGGAAATAGCATCATTTTCCGCATTTAAATCTTATTTTAGAGATATTAGCATCCAGGATACAACAACTTGTTCACCTGGAGCAAATTTATACAATAACTTGTAAAATGGCGCGGGCGGGTACATAAACTTGCACTGTTGTGCAAACTTGGTCAAAATGATTCTGATGTAGCCACGTGGCAGCGTTCTTTTTTCCCAAACGTCCTTACAATTTTTTGCCTGCCACACGTGGCCTGAGTGCTGCCTTACATAGTTACATGCAGGTTCCACCTGTCAGCAAAGAATTAAAGAAATAAAAAAACGACAAGTGCATCCGGATTCGAACACAAAACACAAAGCCAGTGCCCTGCCTGCACCTAGCAATCACTAACACAAACAACTATTGCTGGCATGAAGTAATAGAAGTGCTTAATAATTCTATTATACTTAATGAGCAGGCGCATACACGCAAAAGAACATGGCATGGTGATTCTTTCAACGAGCCCGTTTCTAGATACCTCACACCGCAACGTCGCCTCCTTGCCGCGAGACGGCCGTGTGGAACCGAGTGCTCAGAGGACACAGAGATCACGACATTTGTACTCTGTAAAGCTACAGGT
The DNA here is from genome assembly GCA_910589775.1 of Avena eriantha. Classification (NCBI taxonomy): domain Eukaryota; kingdom Viridiplantae; phylum Streptophyta; class Magnoliopsida; order Poales; family Poaceae; genus Avena; species Avena eriantha. The sequence continues at coordinate 393,425,787 of OU342740.1, read as the reverse complement.
ACTAGGAGGACGGAGGGGATTTAATGGCGCTTAATCATGGCTTCCTGGGCGTCGGTGTTGGTCACCTCGAGGGACTTCATCCAGGTCCTCCAGGAGCACAACGATGAGGACGGTCGAGATGGTCCTGCCTCCGGCGGTGAACCTCGGCTGCCAGAGGTAGAGCACGGTGGCAACCGCAAGGGTGATGATGGCCGCGAAACCCCTTGCGTCAGCCACGCCGCCGACGCTGGCGACCCGTCCTAATGCGCGCTAGCTACTGCAGGTGCATGCTAGATGCTGCCGCTTGCGTTGCATGCTAGCTACTGCTGGTGCGCATCACACTAGGTGCTCCTGCTGCATGATGTGTGTCTCGCTAGGTGTTGACATGGCCATCTTCCCACCCTTCACGTCGTCGTCAACCTCAGCACCATGGGCATCGCCGGCGAGCTACAACTCAATGTGCTCCACATGGGGCAGAGCACCACCTCCACACACACCCCATCACCGGGTTTTACCGACGACCGTGCCTATTTGAGCACCGCCTACACGCGTCCCGTTGCACGGATGTACCCACGGCTGTGCCGATGCGTGTCGGCCGCCATCAACGGCTACGATGCCTTCAGTGGGTCGGCGCCCAGCCGGTGCTCGCCTCGGACTGGACACCTAGAAGCAGTAGGCGCTGGAGCCCGCCGTGCACCTGGTGACAGACGAGCATGTTGCGTCGGAGAGCACAACGACAGCCGGCCGACATGGCGAGATCAGAACGAACTTCAGGCCTTTAGGGAATCAGGGACGAGCTCCACCATAAATGTGTTTGTGTGTGGAGATTGTTTATAAGAGCCATGTTACAAATCTTGACATGGACGTTTTTGTCATAGTGGCTTGAGGTTTTGGCAACCTCACTACATTCGGTGTTCGAATCCCTGCTCAGCACCATTTATTATTCACGTTAACTCTTCACTGACAGGTGAGACCCTCCTACAAGGCACAACTAGGGTCACATTTGCTAGGCAAAAATCTACAAGGGAATTTACAAAAAAAGAACACTGCCACATGGACGCACCGGGATCATTCGGACCAATTTTGCACAACCGCGCAAGTTTATGTACCACTCCGTCCCATTTACAAGTTGTTGTATGAATTTGCTTCGGATGGACAACTTGTTGTACCTGCGGTGCTAATACCTCCATATTTTATGTCAAGCAATTGACTAGCTTTGACACTAAAGACTAATTATTACAAAGATGTGCAAACCTTGTCTTTATTTATGTGATGCACGAAATTACGCTTTTACGGAGAAATCATGAGCAATTATGGCAGATTAAGACGTTGTCAATACAACAAGTCAATTAGGGTCAAAAACTTGTCTCCAGGAGTGTTAATAACCGCCGGTATGGGCAAGCCCTGCCAATACTGCGTGCCTGTACCACCGGTACCGCCTTTGCTAGATCAAACACATCAACTTCTGTGAAGGTCTACATATATATCAAGACTCCAGCCGCGGCGTAGATGGCCGACATTCTCAGATTGTATCACAAACACAGTGAGGAAGATCCACCGCTTCACCACCACCATAGTTCACCATCTCCATCTCCAATCCCCTTCATATCCATGTCATAAGCTTGTATGTGAGATCTCCTCGTGATTGACGACAATTGTATGAATATTTGATTTCAATCTAAGTAATTCTATAATGTTTTCTATTCTTGATCTTATTATTATGAGTGAGTAGTCCTCGCGGGCCGCGGATTTATCAAGGTTTGAGGTAAGATGAGTGTTGAAAGACGTACATGCGAAACCCAGTGACACCAAGGGGAGTACAGTATCGTATAGTGATCCATTTGGAAACAACAACAACATCATCATAGATCTTAATGCTTTGATATGGATTTACTTAACAATCGTTCATAGCCCGATACTTCGTAGTATTAATGGTTGGACCAAGAGTTTTTCTATGCCTGTGGCTCGTAGGGGCTCTAGTAATTACGAATGTTCTGCCCACAAATCTTATCTATATTAGATCGTTTACACATGAATATGTTTAACATTACATATGTATGCATAGATGCAGGTGAATCTTCAACCCTAGCTTATCTCCATCCATCAACACAACCCTAGATAAATGTAAGATAAAATGACCTAGCAAGTCTTATAAACGTTACTTAACCATCAGCAAGTGTTTCCCAAAGTTTGATAAACCTAGCTCTTTTAGGGAAAAAGTACTATACTACATCCGTAATCTGGATCAAAGGTATCAACCACCTCGCCGATTTGAACGCTAGGTTCTCGAAATCCCTGAGGAGTTTTTGGACGACGTGACTCGCGGACGCGCTTGATACCGGTGCGCATTGTTTTGATCGCATCCTTCGCATTGTCCTTGGCAGCGAAGTCTCATACCATCTCCTACAGCATGGAGCATAATATTGCCCCCAACTCCTGATGTTCTGCCACTTCGCCTGTGTCGACAGCGTCCCAGAGGCCGGTGCCCTAGATCGACACCCTCATCAGCATGGCCCACTTTGGGTAATTGGTCTTCGTGAGAGTGGGGAACATCACGGCACCGTCGTGCCCACCGCTGCTCTCTCTCACGATCTCCTAAACCACGATCTCCCCACCACCGCCTCTCCTCACCCTCCTCCGCTTGCGGCTCCGTGAGCGTGTGCGATGCAGCGTTGTCGAGCCCTCAGGTGACTTGGATGTGGCCGCCGCCGGAGGATTCTCTAGTGGAGGAGTTCCAACCGTAGTCGATTAGGCTGAGATACCAAATGTCGTTGTGGATTCTGCTAATTGGTGCTAATCAAGAATTGACACAACATAATTGAACGCGAGAGTTTGCACTGCATGCAAAATCTGCAGCCTTTTTAGTTTCTCTTCTCTAATTTATGAGTGTTTGTTTCAGAGTACAACTGACAATGTAGCTACAAGGAGCACCTACAGAACATGACATCCCATGATCGGCTTGCTGCACTAGAGCTACTAACAGAAAGCTAAAGAAGCGGTCTACAAGCTACCTATTTGTGTGAGATCACAGGCGATCAACACACGTATTTATTCTCATGAAAAAATATACTAATCTAAAAGTATAAATGGTGATGGGTCAAGATGCCTCCTCGTAAATTAGATTTTACCAGCCCTTAATCTCATCTCCCAACAAATCCTAGCCCTTAATTTATCTTTGACTATGTCATATAAAAGGTTAGCCAATGTGAAACCCTAGCCCTAATCCCGCTTGCACAGCCACTAGAGCGCCCACTTGCGTGCTACCTCCCCTTCCTCCTCATGTGACCCCTCCTCTCCCGAGATCCGCCTTCCCCTCCATCCCTTCTCCCGAGTGCCGTCTCCTCCAACCCCAATTGACTAGCTCGTTTGCCCATAATCCCCCTCGTCCTCCCATCGCCGTTGCCACTAGGGCCACCATGTCCTTCTCAACCCTATTTTGTCCCCGTGGCTGATCCTCTCCCACCCGAACAATGCAGCCTGCCGTTGCGTGCCAATCCCTCACTGGACGTGCGGATGGTGGCCAGTGTAACCATAGCCGCCACGGTCTCCCACGATGTAGTCCCCAGGTGCATAGCCCTCTCCTTCCCATCGTGTCCCATCCCCTAAACACTCGTCTTTCTCTTCTATCCCATCGTGCCCCATCCTTGTTCATGCCTCCTCTAGTCAAGCTCGTGTTGTCGCCATAGCCATGAGCAACACAGGATGCTGCTTCTCCTCGGTGCCCAGCAAGAGGCGCTGCATGAGCGCGCACAGAGGAGGGCCACGGCGCGGAGGGGTGGAAGGGGAGCGCCACCCGAGCCCCTATCACCGTCGTGGCACAACACCTCAACATGGTCCTCTACAACCGCCCGGGGCTCCACATCTCATTCTTCGGCGGTGGCAACGATATGGACTGGATCCAAATCAAATACGACGGCGGCTGGAGTGGCATGGGCAAACCTAGCGCTATTGATGGCTATGAGGAAAGATTTAGGTCGACGATGGTGGTCGTAGGTGGTGGATTACGACAGTCACATCAGTGACTCTTACCACTAGTATAGACACGTTACTTAGAGACGTCAATTGCCCATAGGCCTCAGCCCGTTTCTCGTTCCAGATCAAGTGCATAGCTTCTAAGAGCACACCACCTAAGCCAGTTTTTCTTTGCGTCTCTAAGATACGCCACCTCAGACGGTGAAAAAAGGAAAACGCCTCTAACATGTATGAGCTGGAGACGGCTAATATTTCTGATCGCTTGAAAGAACTCCTCAACCTTAGACGGCCTATTCTGGGGACCGTCTCCAATAGTCAGGCAACCTTTTTCTTAGTAACCAATTCCTTTTATCTCACGATATTTTACTTGTCTGAGATCCGATTATTTGGTATCATCCATACCAAGTTCGATCTCATTACCGACAAGTGCTCTTTTCTCATTCCCATGATATTGTTGGGGTTCCGCGTATAAAAACAATAAATTTTACTCTACGCCCCTGAACCCCTGAAGCTACCAGGACCTATCTATTAGTAATACAGTAACAGGAGGGGCTTTTTGCGAACTTACCCTCGAATATCGAAAAGCGTTGTCAACGATCAGGAGAGCGTGGTTGATGTAAACGAGCCGAAGCCGACCTCAAGATCGTGATGAAGTCCTTGCGCTCCTTGGCTCCAACGACTTGAGTGCCTCAAGTGCGACACCTCGCGAGGAGTTACACACGTCCGGTGCCTGACGATGACTCCCGCTTCCCTGATCCAGCAGCAGTTGCGGAAGTAGAGCTCCTGGATCCAAATCCCGCAGCGCGACGACGCTCCACGGTGAAGATGTCTCTCGCTCACGCAGTCCAGACTTGGGACCACGGTCACGAGAGAGAGAGGGGGAGAGAAAATATCATCTGGAGGTCCTCCCAAAGGTGAGAAGACCTTTATTGATTATTGGTGTGTTTAATTTGGGAAAATACCCCCACTATATATAGGGGGAGGGGAGGTACCACCTCCCTCAAAGTCCCGGGGTGGGACTAAAGGAGAGGAGGGGGAGGAGAGGTACCGCCCCCCTAGTGGGCCCCGCGTGGAGGGCTAGGCCCAGCCGGCCAGCCCCCTTGCCCCTTCTTCCTCTCTCCTTTCCCCTAATGGGCCCTCTCCCCTCCGGGAATTGGCCCATTAAGCCTTTGACCATTTAAAATTGATTTTCTCTTTATTAAATAATTATGAATAAATGATTAAATCAACATTTAACATTCATTCACATATTATTCAACCTCCTAGGCTCTGGAACACCTTCCACCTCCACTCCGGACATCCTCCGGACTTACCGAAACCCTTCCGGTTTTCTCTCTACAACTCTTCGGTGATTGCACCGATTCTATAAACACTCTCTAAGCATCATCAAGCCCTTAAGCGTGATACCCCACGGTTCAGGAACACTCCAGACAGGGTCAGGACACTCCCGCACCAATGATCGACAGAGGGACCTAGATGGCCATGTGACCCCTGTGCGTTCCACGAAGATCTTTCGTCGTTTTAACCGGGACAGTCGTGTCTTATTCCCTTTGTCACTCGATATTTTGCATTGCCCGAGATCTGATCAATGACATCACCATGTCGTGTTCAATCTCGTTACTGAACAATGCTACTTGAATCGTTCCGACAAGTGATATCCCCGTGATCAAATCACACGTTGTGCAGCTATTGGATATAACTTCTCCGAGTGGGCCCTTGAGTATCTTCCCGTCACATGGACGGACAAATCCCGCTCTTGACATATATTGCCCCTACGGTTTCCTCCGAGCACCTGAACACACCTTTATAACCACCGTATTACTAGATGGCGTTTGATGCTATCTAAGAAGTCTCGGGAGACAGTGATTGATATAGCCTCACGGTCTAAGGAATAGTCTACGAGGATCCATTTCTAATCATCGTAACTTGAACTTCGTGACATGATCGGGTCACGATGTTTAGGTTGGGTATTGGTTCATCATCTCATTCTCAGAATGAGATGACCCCATTTCCAACTTGCATAAATGCCACATGATCAGGAAACTTGATCATCTGTTGACCAATGAACCAGTGACTAGAGTTTCACTGGGAACCCCTGGTTGTTTGTATATCACACGTGTATTGATGTTTCCACTGAATACAGTTATAGCATGATATAAAACTTAATCATAAACTATATGAAATATGATAATAGTCCTTACTACTATTTGTCTCTAGGCCATATTTCCAACAGATATAACATTCTGTGTGGTCCAATCACATGCTTGCAAGTTGTGTCATTGCGATATCACCGAGAGGGCCTCGAGTATATATCTCCATCACCGGGATGTACAAATACCACTCTTGATCCACGAGTCTCAACTAACACTTTCTAATTATCCAACGACATCTTTATAATCACCCTGTTACGGTGTGACGTTTGGGGGAATCAAAGTACTCTTCCAGTGTAAGTGATTGATGTGATCTCATGGTCTAAGGATTAGTGTTACTTCTAGTGAGATTGATATAGCAATATAAACTTTGAAGACATGATCGTATTTCTAAACCTACTATGGGTGAATGTTTATCACATCATTCCAATGACATGACATTGTTATTAACAACATCCAATATTCATGATTAGGAAACCTTAATCATCTGTTAATCAACAAGCTAGTGTAATGAGAGGCATTACTAGGAACATTTTTCTTTGTTTATTAAACACACATGTATTAACATTTCTGGTTAACACAATTATAGAATCAGAAATAAACATATATAAACCTGGAATAAGACAATAACCATTTATTATTGCCTCTTGGGCATATTCCTTCCACCCTCGCCCCTCTGTACTCCGTAGACCACACCGGCCGCCGGAAACCCTAGCGTTGTCGCCACTGCAAACCCTAGATCTAGTGCCCCCTCCAACTCTTCCCCCGATGTCATCCGCCGTCTCTTCACGCCCCCATAGCTGTCGGGAATCCATGGCACCATCCCCATGCCACCGCCGACAAGGATTCACAACTCAAACAATACTATAAGAAAAGTTGGCTTTTACAACGAACGATTTTCGTGGTTGAAGGCCCGATTTTCGTGGCTAAAAAGTCTTCTACGACGGATGCCGTTCGTGGTAAAAGCCCCATCACAAAAGAATCTACCCTGGTTTTTTTCTGACCATGGCGGATCGCACCCTTCAGCCACGAAAACTTGTTCTGTCGTAGATCTGTTCACTAGCCGCGTTAACTACTGACGTCATGCAAAATTCCACGCGGCACCCGCTGTTAACGGCCGGTTACCGCTGTTAACGGTCACAGAAACCATGGCAGAAGCCTGTCCCAGACAAGGCCTGCTAATTGTTAAATGGGCAGCCCACAAGGAGAGCCCAATAAGATTATAGCCCTTTACTCGCACGTCGTGTACTGTTTGACGTGGACCATTAATGGATCCATCCAAAACCCGTACAATTTCAGGCCTGCTACAATTTCGGCCTAAAGAAGGCCCACTTTGGTAGAATAATATGTGGCCCATTAGGGGCCTGCGCCAGAAGGTCAGGCACTTTTTAAGCTCTGCAGGTGGCCCGTTACTATTCCTACGACCCGTGGGGTCCGCTCCTGTTCTACCCATTTACTGTTATGGCCTTTTACATTTCTGGGTTGCTAGTGTTAGGATCCTTTACTGTTCTGGCCTTTTACTGTTCCGACCGTTCACTGTTTAGGCCTTTTGCTCTTATGGCATTTTACTGTTCTGACCATTTACTGTTCAAGCCTTTTACTCTTCAGTCCATTTTGCTGTGCAGGCCCTCTACTGAGCGGGATTTTTACTGTTCAGGCCTTTTACCGTTTCTGCTCTTTTCTATTCGGTTATATCAATATTCGGGCCCATTATAGTTCGGGACTGTTGCTGTTCAGCCCTGTACATTTTCAGGGCCTTGGCCGCTTATGAGGCCCACCAATATTCTGACATGCCACTTATGGCATTTTAGTGTTTATTTGGCACATCTACTGACCAGCATATTTGCGTATTCTATAACTATAGCGAAATTCTTGTTTTAAACAGCCTGTTAATATTTCAGCCCACTAATGGCCGTGCTAGGATCACCCTATTACATCAAAAGATATTTTTTGAAATTTATTATAGACCAGACTTTCAACAAAAACAAGATGAAGCATTATAGAGACATCGTGAGACATGTGTTTGAACAGGGTTTCTGCTACGGAGCTTACATCCCCATACAAGTAACAACTGGCATACCATGACAGCTGCAGAAGAGATTATCAAGTAGACGGTCCGTCAAATCTTGTCGATCTTTTAGTTCTTGTATCTGCTCACGTGTAATCGTGATTATTCCATCTATTTGCTCTATTTCTTGTTCAATTAAATCAATTGTTTGGAGTGCAGATGTAACAACTCTTTCTGCTAGAAAAACTGAAATCGTGGGCTAATGCAAGCAATAAACACTGTCGCTGCTGCTTTGTGAAATGACCTCAATACTTAACGTAGGATTCCTCCCATCTGCCCCCATAGCTTCATGTGCAGCTGATGGCTCAAGATATGTAGAGCTCGTTGGGAACCCCAAGAGGAAGGTATGATGAGCACAACAACAAGTTTCTCTCAGTTATGAAACCAAGGTTATCGAACCAGTAGGAGTAAGGAAACAACTCCAAGGTGTTGCTAACAACTTGGAATCCTGCACAACACAACCACGGAACTTTGCCCCAACTTACAGTGAGGTTGTCAATCTCACTAGTTTTGCTGAAAACAAAGGATTAAATGTATAGTGTGGAAGATAGTAATTGCTTGCAGAAAGTAAATAGTAAACGGTAAACAGTAGATGGTATATCATTGGTAAAGGAATGGACTGGGGTCCACAGTTCACTAGAGATATTTCTCCTTAAGATAAATAGCATGTTGGGTGAACAAATTACAGCGGGGCAATTGACAGATTGAGAAAGCATAACAATGCATATACTAGACATCTTGACTCCTACGAGATTTGATTGGGCATTAGAACATAATATATAGACTATAATACAACTGCATCTATGACTAATAATCCACCTTCAGGTTATCGTCCGAACCCCTTCCAGTATTAAGTTGCAGGCAATAGATAATTGCATTAAGCAAAGCGTGTAAATTAAACAATACAATTTCCCCATGGAGAAAGGATTGTTTTTTTCTCCCTAGTAGCAACAACACATCTACAACCTTAGAGATTTCTATCACTTCCCCAGATTACTAGAGGCATGAACCTACTATCGAGCATAAATACTCCCTCTTGGAGTTACAAGCATCTACTTGGCCAAGATAGCTACTAGCAACGGAGAGCATGCAAGATCACAAATAACATAGACATGATAGAATCTATAATCAATCTGACATAGTATCTCAATATCCATCGGATCCTCGCAAATACAACATATAGGATTACAAATATATGATCTTGATCATGAAGGGATCTCACAAGATCTAAACATGATAGCACAAAGGAGGAGAACCAACCATCTAGCTACTGTATGGACCCATAGTCCAAGGGTGAACTACTCACGCATCACTCCAGAGGCTGGCATGGTGATGAAGAAGGCCTCCAGGATGATCTCTCCCCTCCGGTAGGGTGCCGGGAAGAGCTTCGGACCCCCCAATCTAGGGATGGAGATGGCGGCGGCTACATACTCTTTCGTGTAATTTTAATCGGTTCCGTAGGGTTTCTGCATCGGGGTACTTTTATAGGCGAAGGGGCAAGGTTAGTGGCTGCCCGAGGGGCCCACACCAGGGCTTGGCGCGCCTAGTGGGTGGCCGCACCAGCCCTAGGTGTGGCCACCTCGTGGCCCCACTTTGGCTGCCCTTCGGGCTCCGTGTTCCTTCTGGTAAAATATTGACTTTGTTTTTTGTCCCATCCAATTCCGAGAATATTTCCTTACTAGCTTTTCTGAAACCAAAAATAGCAAAAAACAGGCAACTGGCACTACGGCATCTTGTTAATAGGTTAGTTCCAGAAAATGTATAAAAATACCTCAAAGTGTGTAACACCCTGTACACTCCTGGGCCTAGGGGGTGCCACTCCTGGTAGTTTAATAGGATATCTAGACTGGCCCCACAGACCAACACTAGTCTTTTCTGCGCACTTTGTCCTCACTCGTGCGCACCCGGTTACCCACTTCCCGGTCGGTCATCCATCCTAGAATTGCTCTAGGCCAAGCACGCTTAACCTTAGAGTTCTTTTCGAATGAGCTTCCGGAAAAGAAGTTGCAACTTGTTGTTATGAGTATTCTATCAATCCTATTAAGCCATGTGCCTGGTCTCACATACACCCACCCTTTAGAAGATCTATGCCCTCATCGATCAAGAACACCCCAGGAACGTTCCCTCTTGGCACGCGTATGTGCGTCCAGTGCCGGCACATGTGCCATGCCGTGTCCACTCCGGGCCACACGCGCCATGCTCCACATGTCCCGCCACTAACCCGCACACACCCGTGTAATCGCAAGGGTCGGCTCTGATAACACTTGTAACACCCCGTCCACTCCTGGGCCCGGGGGGTGTCACTCCTGGCAGTTTAATAGGATATCTAGACTGGCCCCACAGACCAACACTAGTCTTTTCTGCGCACTTTGTCCTCACTTGTGCGCACCCGGTTACCCACTTCCCGGTCGGTCACCAATCCTAGAATTGCTCTAGGCCAAGCACGCTTAACCTTAGAGTTCTTTTCGAATGAGCTTCCGGAAAAGAAGTTGCAACTTGTTGTTATGAGTATTCTATCAATCCTATTAAGCCATGTGCCTGGTCTCACAAAGTGTAAACAAAACATAAGAAAGTTGATATAAAACAAGCATGGAGCATCAAAAATTATAGATACGTTTACGACGTATCGAGCATCCCCAAGCTTAACTCCTGCTCATCCTCGAGTAGGTAAGTGATAAAAAGAATAATTTTTGAGGTGACATGCACCATCACAATCTTGATCATGGTATTTGTAAAGCATTGATAAAAGGGATCAAAGTACTCTAAACATAAGCGTGAAAGATAGAGTTCTAACAACAAGACATAGCAACTATGTTGTAACATGAAAAGGTACAAACAAAAGATCATCAATAACAATGCATTGAAAGACCTTTGTTTGTTTCACATATAGAAAACATAATAAGAGTGGTATTCAGCTTGTCCCTCATGGTATAGCAAAACATAAATGCATAGGACACCTTCAAAGTTCATAAGGGTGACCAGATACAAATAATTTAAGAACAGGCAATATCAAAGTTATGAATCAATCAACAAGTTTTGGGATAATGCACATTAAACTAAGAATGAACACTATGATCTCTCAATTGGTGCATAAAGATAGAAGATGGAGACTCAACATAAAAGTAAAAAGAAAGGCCCTTCACAGAGGGAAGCAGGGATTTCAAGATTCATAAAGAGCTTCCAAAAATCATGGTACTTATTAGCTTTCAGCTCTCATTGCCCCTATCATAAGCATCTTGAGGTGATTAAGGTTAAAGTGACACAAATATGAGGATATGCTTGACAAGTTATAAGTTGAAAATCTCATGCCCCTTGCTTACGAGTACCGAACCTTATGCTACTCAACTTTAGTCATAAGTAAGTTCTTGTCATTGTAAGTACGTGTGTATCATGGAGAACCGCCAACGGGGTACCCCTTTCCCCATGACATAGGAGCTTTCCCATATCAAAATGACAAGGCAACAGACAATGAGCATCTCAGCGATCTTTTTATTTGGTATTTTCATAGGTTTTTATTAAGGATGCTTCATAGAATTCTCACTATGGTTATGCTGCAAGTTTCCACCATGATTAGGCATGGCTTAGGCTAGCCACCCAGGCGTTTCTCTAACACACATACAAACTACATGAGCTTACAAGCTCCCCTTTTATTTCACACCACCGGGATCCATAAACGAAAGAACATGATATCAACTGAATAATATGTGCAATGTTGAAAGCGTTCCCCATGGTATCATGGTTCTGCTAATTCACAACTTATAAAGTGCAAGCATATAAGCAACATAGATGGACACAACGGTTCAAGTTTATTAAGTGCATGAAAATAAAGTGTGCCATCAAGTTTGTGAGAGCTTTAATCACTAATTTTCACATAACAAAAGTTTAATTTGGAAGGTAGATAAAAACATGAATATACTTGGAATGGTGTAACACACCATGCATAGGAATTTATAGTGTGGACTCTTTGGAATAACTTGTTTTTCTTGGAGGTTGGATGCATGAGTGGAACTCATACGTGGTACAAGTGGAGGCTAGCAAAAGACTGGGAGCGACCAACTAAGAGAGCAATAATGGCCATAATCATGCATAGCGACAAAACATTATTAATTAAAGCATAAAGTGATATTACAAGTCAAAAACTAAATGATCATAGAGGCTAAGGTGACTGGTTCATAGTCTTAACATGGTGTAAGCATGTGCGAAGTCAACCCAAATAAAGCATGAAAGGAGAATATCATGATATTATGCTTTTGTATGCTAAAACAACGCACGATTCTTTCAAGACAAATTAAGTAATCTCAATTGTTTGGAACAAGTCATGATACAACAATAATCACTAAGCATAAGGTCAAAGCAACAACAAACATGACATGATAAAGTCTAGGCCACAGTCAAAACAAGCTCCTTTTGTACCACTTATAAGCATGAAGCTTCCTACTCTTTTCCAATAGCAATCAACTTATTTGAAACAACATATGAATGCGGGGGTCCAACCAATTTATTTAAGAAAACCAAACAAAATAAAACTACTAACAAAAACAAATACGCTCCAAGAACAACACAATTGTGCATGAAACAATAAAAATGAAGTGTTTTGGAAGAAAACCTGATATTTTTATTAATGAAGAAGGGGATGCCTTGGGCATCCCCAAGCTTTGACGCTCGTACCTCTTGAATATTTCTTGGGGTGATGCGGGTGGCATCCCCAAGCTTGAGCTTTTCTCCATACTTCATCTCATCACATTATTCTTCCCTACACTTGAAAATTTCCTTCATACAAAACTTCACACAATCTTCATTAGCAACATTAGTGTATTCAAGATAATAAGTCTTTGGGTTTAGTTTCAACACAAGTGAAACTTCCATTAAAACACAAGCTACTATAACAATTCCTTCTAAAAGCTCAAGTGATCATAGAGAACTCAAAGAGAAAGAGATTAAAAGGAAAATGCAAATAATGGCAGAAATCTGTCAAAACAGACCAGTAGTTAAAAACCGATATTTTCGTAGACCTTCTATTGCTAAAATAGAAAAGTGCTAAACTAAATAAAGCTAGATAATAACCTGGGGCATAAGCACAGAATATTACAGCTCAATCAGACATACAGGGATTTTCCCGATTTTTTACAGTGAAGTACAAAAATCTGTTTCGGGACATCAACTTTCCCAAGTCTTACTTCTCTCTCATTAGAGGTTATTCTTGACACAAAAACCACACAAAAAGGACAAGGAGAGTTTATTACTGAGGCAATAACTTCCAAGACTCAACAAAAGAAAAACTTACTGAAAGTGAAAATAATTTGGGTTATCTCCCAATAGTGCTTTTCTTTAACGCCTTTCAGCTAGGCATAGGAGCAAGATTCAAGTATTTTCAAATGAAGAAGAATTAATATAAAATTTTGTATTAATAGGAGAGGCAAAAGGTATCTTCTCTCTCTTCCTAGGGAAGTGTTCTATACCTTTCTTGAGTGGGAATTGATATTTAATGGCGCCTTCCTTCATATCAATAATGGCACCAACAGTTCTAAGAAAAGGTCTTCCCAAAATAATAGGACAAGAAGCATTGCATTCAACATCCAAGACATAGAAATCAATGGGGACATATGTATTGTTAACCATAATAAGAACATCACTAATACTCCCCATTGTTTCTTTTTAGCATTATCATCAAGTTATCTTCCAATGGTGGCAAGTCAAGCATTTCATAAATCTTTCTAGGCATAATAGAGACACTAGTACCAAGATCACATAAAGCTTTGAGATCAAAATCATTTACTTTCATATCAATGATGGATTCCCAACCATCTTCTAATTTCCTATGAATAGAAGCTTTATGTTTCAATTTTTGTTCTTTAATTTTTATGAGAGCATCTGTAATGTGTTTTGTAAAGGCCATATTCATAGCACTAGCATTAGGACTTCTAGCAAGCTTTTGTAGGAACATAATTACTTCAAAAATATTGCAACCATCAAGATCAAAATCAAAATTACCATCTAAGGTAGTAGAACTATTGTTTCCCATATTTCGAAGAATTTCAGCATTTTTATTGGAAAAGGTTCCATTGGTTTTAGGCATTGTTGCAAAAGAAATGGGGACTTCATGTGGTTTGCTAGCATCAACATTGGTGGTGGTAATAGTACAAATGCTACTATTTCTAGCAATTTCATCTTCTATTTTCCCACTTAGCATGCAATTCAGCTAACAGTCTAATATTTTCATCAATTCTAACTTGTATGGCATTAGTAGCAGCAAAGGGGTTTTCCATAGTTTCAGGTTTAGCAGCCATTTTATTAATCAGAGAAGATTGTGCTTCAGATAAAGATGATATTTTTTTCAGCATTCGAAATTTTGGATTGCAAACCAGGAATTTCCCTATTTAAACTCTCAAGTTGATGACTAATATTTTTCAAAATAGTAGATTGTTCCTCCATGGTTTTAGTAAATAATTTATTCTGCTCATATTGCATTTGCATGAAGTTTTTAGTGGCTCTTTCAACTTCTAAAATTCTTTCTTCACTAGGCATTCCAGATTTACCATGATAACTATTGATATTATTAGGAGGATAAGGCCTATAATTGTTATTACCATAAGCATTGTTGCCAAAATTATTATTTCTAATGAAGTTCACATCAACTTGCTCTTCTTGAGCAACCAAAGTGGCTAAGGGAACATGATTTGTATCAATATGAGATTTTCCATTAACAAGCATAAACATAATAACATCAATTTTATCACTCAAGGAGGATGTTTCTTCAACATAATTTACCTTCTTACCTTGTGGAGATCTCTCAGTGTGCCATTCAGAATAGTTAACCATCATACTATCAAGGAGCTTTGTTGCAACACCCAAAGTAGTGGTCATAAAGGTGCCTCCAGCAACAAAATCCAACAGATTTCATGAAGAATAATTAGTCCTACATAAAAAGATTGGATAATCATCCAAGCAGTCAGTCCATGAGTGGGGCAATTCTTTACCAAAGATTTCATTCTTTGCCAAGATTGAGCAACATGTTCATTATCCAATTGTTTAAATTTCATTATTTCACTTCTCATAGATATAATCTTAGCAAGAGGATAATATTTTCCAGTGAAAGCATCTTTGCATTTAATCCAAGAATCAATACTATTTCTAGGTAGGGATAGCAATCATTCTTTAGCATTTCCTCTCAAAGAGAATGGAAACAATTTAAGCTTAATAATATTTCCATCTATATCCCTATGTTTTTGCATCTCACAAAGTTTAACAAAGTTATTAAGGTGAGCAACAACATCATCAGTACCAGCACTAGAGAATTGTTCTTTCATAACAAGATTGAGGAAAACAGGTTTAATTTCAAAGAAAGCAGATTCAGGAACAGGTGGAGCAATAGGTGTGCACATGAAATCATTGTTGTTTGTGCTAGCGAAGTCACACAACTTAGTGTTTTCAGGAGTAGTAATTCTTTGCAACATTAAAGCAACCCAACGGAGAAACTGAAATAGGAACTAATTTTTTTGTGTGTTTTTGATAAAAGAAGCAAACCAGTACAACTATTTTTTGTGTGTTTTTATAAAAAGAAACAAGCAAACAAATAAAAATAAACTAGGCAAAACAAAAACAAAGTAAAGAGATTGGTTGTGAGAGACTCCCCTTGCAAGAATCTTCTTTCTCTCTAAAAAGTGATTGATGAGGAGGAATAGATTGAAGTTGTCCTTAACTCCCTGATAGCGGCGCCAGAAAAGTGCTTGATGGCTCAAGATATGTAGAGCTTGTTGGGAACCCCAAGAGGAAGGTATGATGAGCACAGTAGCAAGTTTCCGTCAGTTATGAAACCAAGGTTATCGAACCAGTAGGTGTAAGGAAACAACTCCAAGGTGTTGCTAGCAACTTGGAATCCTACACAACACAACCACAGAACTTTGTCCCAACTTATAGTGAGGTTGTCAATCTCACTAGTTTTGCTGAAAACAAAGGATTAAACGTATAGTGTGGAAGATAGTAATTTCTTGCAGAAAGTAAACAGTAAATGGTAAACAGTAGATGGTATATCAATGGTAAAGTAATGGGCTGGGGTCCATGATGTCTACTCACTTCTATTCTTGTAGACAGTTGTTGGGCCTCCAAGTGCAGAGGTTTGTATAACAGCAGCAAGTTTTCCCTTAAGTGGATCACCCAAGGTTTATCAAACTCAGGGAGGAAGTGGTCAATGGTATTCCCTCTCAAGCAACCCTGCAATCAAGATACAAGAAGTCTCTTGTGTCCCCAACACACCCAATACACTTATCAGGTGTAAGGTGCACTAGTTCGGCGAAGAGATAGTGAAATACAAGTGGTATGGATAATTATAAGTGGTAACGGTGGTAGGAAATAGATTGATGGCGTGGAAGAGACTAAAGACAAAATGAAATAAGGATGGAAGCAAGCAAACATGTAACAGATCTAATTGCAAACAGTGTATCAATGCTTAGAAATAAGGCCTAGGGATCATCCTTTCACTAGTGAACACTCTCTCATAAATATATTATCTTCATGATACTACTCTTAACTACTCTCCGGTTGGACACTCTAATCGATGGAAGGGCTATAACAACACACCTCAAAGTAAGCCTTTCCCATCTAGAAAACCCCACACTGTCACCTTGAGTACTAGATGAGTCCAACAAACACCACAATTTCATAAAGACATCCAACTCCAAATATAACTCATAACAAGTATTTATAATCTCTAGCCTAAGTGCCACCATGGTGAGCACGCTGTCACTTTCACACACATGGGGAGAGCAGAGATTCATTAAAGCACTTGAGTAGCAGAATAGATCTATAGATTACAAGCTCATCATCTCGATAAGATCAAGCATAGAGAGAGATGAACACATAGCTACCGGTAGAACCCTTAGCCTCGAGAGAATACTACTCCCTCCTCATCATGGGAATAAGCAATGGTGATGGAGATGGTGGTGGAGATCGATGGAGATGGCTCCGGGGGCACTTCCCCATCCTGGCAGGGTGCCGGAACAGAGACTTTCTGTCCCCCGAATCTCCCCTTCGGTGGTGGCGGGGCTGCGGAACTTTTCGTGGATTTATGATTGACGATCCAGGGTTTATGCCTCGGGAGGCTTCTTATAGGCCAGAGGGCAAGGTCGGTGGGCGGCTAGGGGGCCCACACCATGCCCTGGCGTGGCCTAGGTGGACCCGCGCCATGGGGTGGTGTGGCCACCATGTGGCCCCTCTCCGACTCTCCTTCTGGCTCCGTGAGTCTCCCGGTAAAATAATAACTTTGGCTTTTGTCCCGTCCAAGTCTGAGAATATTCATTTTCTAACTTCCTCGAACCAAAAACAGCAGAAAACAGGGAACTGACACTGTGGCATCTTGTTAATAGGTTAGTCCAAGAAATCATATGAAAAGTACTCCAAAGTGTGGACAAACCACAAGAAAGTAGATGAAACCAAGCATGGAACATCAAAAATTATAGATACATTTGCAATGTATCAACATCCCCAAGCTTAACTCATGCTCGTCCTCGAGTAGGTAAGTGATAAAAAGAAAGAATAATTTTTTAGGTGACATGCACCATCATAAACTTGATCAAAGTATTTGTAAAACAATGATAGCTGAGATCATAGTACTTCAACATAGCATGAAAGACAAAGTTGTAGCAATAAGACAAAGCACCTATGTTGTAACAACATGAAAGGATACAAACAAAAGATTCATGAATAACAATGGTTTGCAAGACGTTTGTTTCACATAAAGAAAACATAGCATAGTAGCATTCAGCTTGTCCCTCATAGAGTAGCAAATATAAATGCATAGGGCACCTTGAAAGTTCACAAGAGTGACTAGATACAAATAGTTTAAAACAAGCAATATCAAGTTATGCATCAATCAACTAGTCTTGGGACAATGCACATAGAACTAAGAATGGCCACTATGCTCTCAAAGTAGGTGCATAAAGGTAGAAGGTGGAGACTCAATATAATGGTGGAAGAAGGGCCTTCATAGAATGAAGTAGGGATTCAAGTCTCATAAAGAGCTTCCAAAAATTATGGTCCTTATAGCTTTCAGCTCTCATTGCCCCTATCATAAGCATCTTGAAGTGATTAAGATTAAAGTGAACAAACTATGGTGTACATGCTTGACGAAGTATAAGTTAGAAATCTCATGTCCCTTGTATACGAGGGCCACTCCTCATGCTACTCAAGTTTAGTCACCGGTAAGTTCTTGTCATTGTAAGTATATGTGTATCATAGAGAACCGCCAACGGGGTACCCCTTGCCCGATGATACAGAAGAATCCCCATATCAAAATGACAAGGCAAGCAGACAACGAGCATCTCAGCAATCTTCTTATTTACCATGGGAATATGGTGCTTTTTTCTCTCTTTCCTCTTTTCATAATCTCATTTTTCTCTTTTCTCTTTTTTTCTCAATATAGGACTCTTTTTTTATAAGAAGAATGCTTCATAGACAACTCATTATGGTTACGCTGCAGGTTTCCACCATGTCAGCATGAATTAGACCCGTGACCCAGGCATTTCTCTAACACATATACATAACTCCATGGACTTACAAGCTCCCCTTTCATTTCACACCGACGACATCCATATACAAAAGAGCATGATATCAACTAGGTACAAGTACCAAGTGCAATGTTGAAAGCGTTCCCCATGAAAGCATGGTTTTGCTAATTCCCAACAAATAAGTGCAAGCATATACAACATAGACGACACAATGGTTCAAGTTTATTAAGGGCAAGAAAAGTAAAGTGTGCCATCAAGTTCGTGAGAGCTTTAATCACTAGTTTTCTCATAACAAGTTTAATTTGGAAGGTAAACAAAAGCATGAATATACTTGGAATATCATAAGCTAGTAGGTAGGTATGGTGGACTCTTTGGAATAACTTGGTTTAGGGAGTTTGATGCATGAGTGGAACTCATACTTGGTGGTGGAGGCTAGCAAAAGACTGGGAGCGACGAACTAAGAGAGCAATAATGGCCATAATCATGCAGAGCGACAAAACATCATTGATCAAAGCATAAAGTGATACTACAAGATGAAAACTAAAGAATCATAAAGGCTATGGTGACTTGAGATAGTCATAACATGGTGTGAGCATGCACCAAGTCAACCCAAATAAAGCATCAAAGGAGAATACCACTATACTATGCTTTAATATGCTAAAACAACGCATGATTCATCCAAGGCATATTAAGCAATCTCAATTGTTTATAACAAGTCATGCTACAGCAAAGAATACTAAGCATAAAGCCAAAACAATATCAAGCATGGCATGACAGAGCATAGGCCACAGTCAAAAACGAGCTCTTTTTACCACATAAGCATGAACTTTCCTACTCTTTTCCAATCCAAACCAAACTATTTGCAAACCAATGTATGAAAGAGGGGGTCCAACCAATTTATTTAGCAAACTAAGCAAACCAAGAAAACCAGGGAGGAAGTGGTCAATGGTATTCCCTCTCAAGCAACCCTGCAATCAAGATACAAGAAGTCTCTTGTGTCCCCAACACACCCAATACACTTGTCAGGTGTATAGGTGCACTAGTTCGGCGAAGAGATAGTGAAATACAAGTGGTATGGATAATTATAAGTGGTAACGGTGGTAGGAAATAGATTGATGGCGTGGAAGAGACTAATGACAAACTGAAATAAGGATGGAAGCAAGAAAACATGTAACAGATCTAATTGCAAATAGTGTATCAATGCTTAGAAACAAGGCCTAGGGATCATACTTTCACTAGTGAACACTCTCTCATAAATATATTATCTTCATGATACTACTCTTAACTACTCTCCGGTTGGACACTCTAATCGATGGTAGGACTATAACAGCACACCTCAAAGTAAGCCTTTCCCATCTAGAAAACCCCACACTGTCACCTTGAGTACTAGATGAGTCCAACAAACACCACAATTTCATAAAGACATCCAACTCCAAATATAACTCATAACAAGTATTTATAATCTCTAGCCTAAGTGCCACCATGGTGAGCATGCTGTCACTTTCACACACATGGGGAGAGCAGAGATTCATTAAAGCACTTGAGTAGCAGAATAGATCTATAGATTACAAGCTCATGATCTCAATAAGATCATGCATAGAGAGAGAGATGAACACATAGCTACCGGTAGAACCCTTAGCCTCGAGAGAGAACTACTCCCTCCTCATCATGGGAATCAACAATGGTGAGGGAGATGGTGGTGGAGATGGCTCCGGGGGCACTTCCCCGTCCAGGCCGGATGCCGGAATAGAGACTTTCTGTCCCCCGAATCTCCCCTTCAGTGGTGGCGGCACTGTGGAACTTTTCGTGGATTTCTGATTGACGATCTAGGGTTTATGCCTCGGGAGGCTTCTTATAGGCCAGAGGGCAAGGTCGGTGGGCAACCAGGGGGCCCACACCATGCCCTGGCGCGGCCTAGGTGGACTCGCGCCATGGGGTGGTGTGGCCACCCTGTGGCCCCTCTCCGACTCTCCTTCTGGCTCCGTGAGTCTCCTGGTAAAATAATACCTTTGGCTTTTGTCCCGTCCAATTCCGAGAATATTCATTTTCTGACTTCCTAGAACCAAAAACAGCAGAAAACAGGCAACTGACACAGTGGCATCTTGTTAATAGGTTAGTCCAAGAAATCATATGAAAAGTACTCCAAAGTGTGGACAAACCACAAGAAAGTAGATAAAACCAAGCATGGAACATCAAAAATTATAGATACATTTGCAATGTATTAGTCCATAGTTCACTAGAGGTGTTTCTCCTTAAGATAGATAGCATGTTGGGTGAATAAATTACAGTGGGGCAATCGACAAATTGAGAAAGCATAACAATGCATATACTAGACATCTTGACTCCTACGAGATTTGATTGGGCATTACAGGATAATACATAGACCGTAAACCAACTGCATCTATGACTAATAATCCACCTCCAGGTTATCATCCGAGCCCCTTCCAGTATTAAGTTGCAAGCAACAGATAATTGCGTTAAGAAAAGTGTTTAATGTAAACAATACAATTGCCCCATGGACAAAGGATTGTTGTTTTCTCCCTAGTAGCAACAACACATCTACAACCTTAGAGATTTCTGTCACTTCCCCAGATTACTAGAAGCATGAACCTACTATCGAGCATAAATACTCGCTCTTGGAGTTACAAGCATCTACTTGGCCAAGATAGCTACTAGCAACGGAGAGCATGCAAGATCACAAATAACATATACATGATAGAATCAATAATCAATCTGACATAGTATCTCAATATCCATCGGATCCCCAGAAACACAACATATAGGATTACAAATAGATGATATTGATCATGAACGGAGCTCACAAGATCTAAACATGATAGCATAAAGGAGGAGAATGAACCATCTAGCTACTGTATGGACCCATAGTCCAAGGATGAACTACTCACGCATCACTCCGGAGGCTGGCATGGTGATGAAGAAGGCCTCCGAGATGATCTCTCCCCTCCAACAGGGTGATGGGAAGAGCTTCCGATCCCCCTGATCTAGGGATGGAGATGGCGGTGGCTACAGACTCTTTCATGGATTTTTGATCGGGTACTTAGGGTTTCTGCATCGGGGTACTTTGATAGGCGAAGGGGCAAGGTTGATGGGCACGCGAGGGGCCCACACCATGGGGCGACGTGCTTTAGGGGGTGGCCGCACCAGCCCTAGGTGTGGCCACCTCGTGGCCCCACTTCGGCTGCCCTTCGGACTCTGGTATCCTTCTCGTAAAATATTGACTTTGGCTTTTGTCCCGTCCAATTCCAAGAATATTTCCTTACTAGCTTTTCTGAAACCAAAAACTGCAGAAAATAGGCAACTAGCACTGCGGGATCTTGTTAGTAGGTTAGTTCTAGAAAATGTATAAAAATACCTCAAATTGTAAACAAAACATAAGAAACTTGATATAAAACAAGCATGGAGCATCAAAATTATAGATACGTTTACGACGTATCAGCGGGTGATGTCAAGGACGCCGAGGGTGCCCGGTAGTGGTGAGTCGGGCTGAAGTAGATAGATCTCGGTGGCGTCTGTGAAGCAGATTTGTGGAGGTTATTGATGGGTCTAGCTTGCTTGAAAAGATGGCCGATGAAGGAGATCCGGTGTAGTGCACGATGTCATCGGTGAAGCAGATCTGTTATGACCGATTATGGATTCGAGGGACTGCACAAGAGTGTCAGTGAAGTAGATCTGGTATAGTGGACTGTTGAGTCTGTGAAGCAGATATAATGCAGCGCACACCGGCGTAGGTGAAGCAGGTCAGGTGCTGTGGAATAGGGAGTCGGCAAAACTAACACGGTTGTATGGAAGAGGGTGTCAGGCAAACTAGGTTTCGATAAGGTGGACGTCGGCTGATCCCGTAGACTGGTCAGGAGTATATGGTATAGAGGTATGGCATGTAGGCCAGCGAAGTGCGGTGGTATAGGAGCCGGAGGTAGGATAGGGGTTTGGGGTGGCGTGTGGGCCGGCGAAGTGCGGCAATGATGTTCCGATGCGGTGGTGCAAGAGCTGGAGGTGAGATAGGGGGTTGGGTGGCGTGTAGGCGGGCGAAGTGCGGCATAGATGATTACGATGCGTTGGTGTAGGTGTTGGAGGTGAGAGGGGGTTGGGTGGCGTGTAGGTCGGCGAAGCGCTGCGAGGATAGGCCGGTGCGGTGGTGCAGGAGCCGGAGGTGAGAAAGGTGTTCGGGTTTTTCGGAGTGCTTTGGGGGAAATGACATTGGTGGAAGGTGGACTACCTAGCTTTAGAGCTGCCCCCCCGGGGGAGACGGGGATTATGAACCATACCCACGCCTCGACATTAGTAGATAGACCATTGTCAGAGGTAGAAAAGTAATTTCGTATGGCTACAACTTGGGGCGTGTGACCACTCGAAATATTTTGGTGGAGGTGAGGCGGGAGAATTTGCCGCTCTAGGATTTTGAATTTGGCTATACAGTTCAAAAGATATAGAATAATAATATCCTATCCTAGGAGTATCTATAGTCCAATGACTAGAAAAAATAGTTTACTGTAATGTCCTAGCCTTTTTAGGTACAGAATATTTCTGGAGCCATTTCTGCAAAAATAAGGTCTCTATCTTCAACTCAATTACGTACAAACATGAAGATACGTAGTAACATGAACTAGAGTAGTATGTTTCCCACTATGACCAGCCTAAGAGGATCTCTAGTGGCCAGTGTATCAGGTACTCTAAGCCAAATATAGACCACCATGGACCAAAAACTGCCTCCAGTGGCTTGTGTATCCGGTGGTCTAAAGTTTAGACTTCCTCCAAACAGGCTACTCGTTGTCCACATTTGGACAACCGAGCCACCATGTCTAAAGAAAACTTGGTCGCTCGCGAGCTCGCTCCCGCGCAAAATCAGAGCATTTGTTGTACTGATTTGCTATGTATATTGACTATTTGTGTGCAGATGGACATATAGACTATCAAATTTAGACTATCCACTAGAAAACTAAAGTCGTGTAAAAAGGAATATTTTTACACCATTATCTATAAAGTGAAGATGTAGACTACCAAATTTAGACAAGCCACTAGAGATGCTCTGAAGCCTTCCACATCGTGATCAATTCCCAATAGCTAGAAAAGTTACCACCTCATAAGCGATGCCTAGAAATTCTTTTGAGGCACCGAGCTCACAATATGATCACTTTGGCCAGAAATAAATAGCTGGCCCACAACATGATAAACAAATTAACCAGACCAATCTCCATGGCTGATCTTTGGTGAAGGTCCTCTCAACAACATGCATAGTACACATATATTGCTATTTTATTGGGTGAAGAGTTTTGGGCATCGGAGCACTTAGGTGCTCCGGTTCCCTGAAAAAAAATGTGGCATTGATCGGGCAACAAAGGGCACTGGTGCCTGATTCTTGTAAAGTGATTTGGGCACCGCTTTTTTCACACGCTGCGGAAGGCCTAAGAGCTTACTAAACTTAGACAAGCCACTAGAGATCAAGGCAAAAAATACTAGCGTGCTATTTAATTTAGCGTGGCTTTTCTCCAGACGATATGAAAGTTATAGCGTGATAATAACACGCTATTTTACAAAACATCTTTTTGTAAAAATTTAAAAATATAACAAGTATATCATGAATATAAACAATTTCAGCATGTAATGAATTTCCTAGAGTAATACTTGTACATGCATAATCGATTCCGGTGCTATCCAAGTTGGAGGATAACTGGCAGGGCTGGATCTAGGTACAACGCTAGGTGCTGCAGGAGGAGGCGGCGGCTTGACACGATCACTTAAGTTTAACAATCAAATTTCCATTGGATGTTTGCTTACACAGCACATTCTTCATATGTTATCTTACTCCACACCTACCAACAAAAAAATAACGTCATATACTTTAAATAGCGCTAACACTATGATGTTTTAGCGCGATATAGCATGCTATTTAGAAAATAGCGCCATAGCAAGGAAAATATTTAAAAAATATTGTGGACTCTCCAAATATGCTATATCACGCTACATAGAGTGAAATAGCGCACTATTTTTTTAATGATAGAGATGCTCTAAGACTGGTCTGAGTGGTAAGTAACTTGGAGAAGTAATATGCATACATTGTGCTAAAGACTATCAAAAGTACTCCCTTCGTCTAGAAATAACTGAGTTGGTTTTGTCTAGATTCGAATATATTTAGACGCAATTTAGTGTATAGATACATTCAAATTTAGACAAACCCAAGTAAGTTATTTATGGACGGAGGGAGTAGTATTTTTTAGATGCTAAAATGGAAAAGAAGATCCAACTTCTGGCAATGTTGGGATTCGAGAGTCTTGTCCAATGCTGGAAATGTGTACGAATAACTTTGAATATTGACCATTGGATCAAGACTCGTGAATCCCAACATTTCTAGCCGTTGGGTCTTCTTTTCCATTCTAGCATCTAGAATATTTAATTGATAGTCTTCGTCACAATGAATGGTATGCACAAAACTCAAAACACACTTTTCCATCATTCTAGAATCATCTCCCTCGTTTCTCTAGACCATGTTACTAGAATTTTCAAGTTTTAGATAGCTAATAATCGTTGACTTCTAAATGATATAAAAGTACAAGAACCAAATATACACCCATATTTTATAGATGTTGATCAAATTTATATTTTTTATGCTTTACCTATTAAAATTTTATATAGTGGTGATATGTCAGACGTCTAGGTACTATTCAACACGAATCCAGCTCCTCTGAACCATTGGGTCTAACAGCCAACGGTCAGGATTGGTGCTATGGATCCAATTCAAAACTGCTCCATTCTAGTAGTAGAGAGAATATAGCCTACTATGCTATGAAATTTTGGGGGTGGTGACATGATGGTTCTCAAAAATGGTGGAGTTTGCTCTAGGTACTATTCAACACGAATCCAAGTGCTCTGAACCATTGGATCTAACAGCCCAACGGTAAGGATTGGTGCTAAGGATCCAATTCAAAACTACTCCATTATAATAGCAGAGATATACTGGTAAGATAAGGTAAGATAAGATAAGCTAAGTATGACATATTATTTTTTATATAAAATTATAGTAGTAGGTGAAACTCAAAAAATATTTATACTTTCGAGCCACGTTCATAAAGTATCCCATGTGTTTGGTTCTTGTACTTTTTGTATAATCTAGAAATCAACCTATAGCCATAAATAATCCGCATCCGTAAAACTGATCCATAAATAAATTCTATTCTATAGGAGTATGTGGGTTGGGTCGGGGGGGGGGGGGACTGCATGCCCTTTCATCTCTAGAACTGCTGATGCATGCATCTCCCGATCATCCTAGCGGTTCCTTTCTTCTCTATATCATTCCTTTTCTATCACCCGGCCGAATCTCTGCAAAACAAAAGAAGGCACCAATCACAGTCCATGGCGGAGCCGTTGGACAAGATGTACTATGTCGTGGACCCTGGCAAGACCACACTACAGGTGGCGTATACCAACATGCGTTGGTGGTGAACGATTACATCGAGAAAATCCAAAAGCTCCTGGAGGAAACGGATGACAAGATTGTTGGCCTCGACATCGAGTACACCAACGAGCAATCATCGACGCAGAAGGCTGCTGTCGTCTAGCTATGTGTGGGCATGGATTGCCTGATCTACCAGATCTGCCAGGCCGACTAGCCATGCTCCAAGCAAGCAGAGTTCCTCGCGAACCCTAACATTTCCTTTGCAGGCGTCGACATCGACAATGACCGTATCAGGCTTAGGCGTTCTCTAGTACCAGTGACAAACTTCATGGACATCTAGAAGAGGTGGAAGCCTTCCGGCTCCAGAATGAGAACGATTCTTTAGCTGACTACGTGGTGGCCCTCATACACATCCGTTACAAATTCATGAAGAAGAAGAAGGAGGATGTGGACCACAAGGAGTGGGGGAACATGCCCCTAACTGAAGAGCAGATCAAGTATGCAAGCCTCGACACCTATGCGACCTACGAGGTATACAGGTGGATAGTGAACTTCGAGAGGGGTCAACAATCTCTCGAAATGTTCAACCAAAAAAAAGAACTAAGGAAGAAGGGCAAGGGCAAGGGCAAGCAGACCAAAGAAGAAGACGAAGACTCAGAATGGTACACCATGTGACCTACGAGTATATCTTTGCGTTTCGGTATATCCTTGCTTGATACTACTCCTACTTGTACTATACTACTCGCAGAAGTTAATGCATGTATATACTGCAGGCATGCAAGGGGTGGAGGCAAGAATTAATGCAAGGAATCGTAGCTGTTTCTTTTATTTTGACTGCAGAGTGGTAGTAGGAGTAGGCATCATAGCACACGCCAACAACCAACCCCACCTCAATGAATTGTCTTGTCAATCAACAGCCATGGTAGATTATAATTTTATAGTGGTAGAGACTTTCTTTGAGTAATTCCATTTATACTGCTTAGGTGGAGTACTGCTAAAAGACAGAGGGTGAATGTGCACTTGAAAAACTGCTAGTAGCTATGTAGCAGCAGAACCGCAAGATGAACATTTGTCGATTGCCCTAATGTATGTTGTACAGTATAAACATATATATTACTACCACCTACTATGTACTAGTACTACTACTAGCAAAAAACCGCCGTCCCTACTGCGGAAAAAATATGATTTCTTCCAACCAAACTAGTACTACTCCAAAAATGGCTATATTTACTTGTTGCAAAAATGGATGTATATAGACATGTTTTAGTGCTAGATACGAGTACATCCAATCTAGTGACAATTAATATGAATCGGAGGGGAGTACTACTACTGCTACCAAACTCCACTATTGTACTACTACTACCGAGTAGTACATACTAGTACTCCCGAATGTATGTTCACAGTACTCCTACCTCTGCTTAGGATTATTAGGCCTGGGAGCTTTTTAAAATTGTTATAAATTATAATAAGACCTATCCTCTTTATTGTCTTAATTCCTGTGACTCAGTAATTTAGATATCTCTATTTTCTCTCAATCTCTCA
The DNA here is from genome assembly GCA_910589775.1 of Avena eriantha. Taxonomy (NCBI): domain Eukaryota; kingdom Viridiplantae; phylum Streptophyta; class Magnoliopsida; order Poales; family Poaceae; genus Avena; species Avena eriantha. The sequence continues at coordinate 393,398,163 of OU342740.1, read as the reverse complement.
ATGCATGTTGTTTCATCTCTCATCATGTCCCCTTTGTTTATCTAGCATCTCATGCATGTAAAACTAGTGGTGCATGCATAAATTAATTAGAGTTCATCTACTCGGTAGTATTGCGAATTAGCCCTCTGTCCTTCCTAAATAGAGAGCCTTAATCCTATTCAGCTTACTAGTACTCAGTAGAGTACATCCACTAATCCACCCAACCCATCAGAAGTTAAGACTTCATGAAAAATACTCAGGAGAGTACATCCACATTACTCATCTATTACCTCCGTTTGAAGAAATAAGGCACACGCGTGCTCCAAAGTTAAGTTTGACCGAATAAATGGAGCAACTAAAATTTACTTATATTGTGTAAAATTTGTTTCATTGAATTCGTATTGAAACAACTTTCCAATGATGCTAAATTTGTAAATTACCAACATTCTTTATATATATTTAGAGTAAATCTTGGTCAAACAAAAAAAAAATAAGGGAGCCTTATTTCTGGGGACGTAGATAGAGTACTAGTGCTACAAAATCCACCATTCCTGTTATGCAAATGATCATTCTGCAATTAAACCAATTAACAACATCATACATCACCACTAAAACTCGATGCGAAAGAAGAAACGCATCTCCTTCGACGTAGTAGGACCGACCAGGTAATGAGGCGGTGCCGCCAGGTAAGACGTAAGGTCCTCAAACGCGACCTCGCTCGACTTAGCGGAGCTCGACGCGTCGAGCTCCACCATCACGATGCTGGTCCTCCTCCTGTCGTTCGTCCAGGAGAGCAGCGGCGAGCATTCCGCGCACATCCTTACCCTATACGGGGGCAAGTCGCACATCGCAGCCCTAACATAGACCACAGACACGAGGGGGACGGTGCTTACTGTGCGAATCGTCAGGATGAACACGACACCGACCTTCTCCCCAATGAGGATGAGCCGACGGGACGCCTCGCCCGGCAGCAGCACCAGCTCCTGGAAAGCTTTGGTGGTGGCATAGTAGATCTTGTGCACTTGGATCGAGTGGACCCCTTCGAGGTGGGCGACGAGCTGTGGCGGCGGGGCAGCGAAGTCGCAGCCAGTCTCCGTGCAAGAGCAGGGAGCGTACCAACACATGATTTCGTGCTCGCGGAGTTCGTAGTAGGGCAGCAAACTAGTGTAGCCTTTATGGGCGCACTCAACCCTAGCCACCGATAGGATGGTGTCCATGGCGGGCTCGTGGGTGAATCCGCTGCTAGGGTGCTCACACTTCTGGCAGGAGGTGATCTTGCGGACGCAGCGGTGGCATACTAGATGAATATCCACGCACTATAGAAATGGAAGTTCGGAAAATAAAATAGTTGCATGGATGAACCGACAAAAGAAAAATCAATGGATTGTGAGGGAGAAATAGTGAGACCTTGTATACCCGCCGGGGCTTGAGGGGCTAGGAGCAGGAGGAATAGTTGAGAACGATGGCTTCCATCTTCAGAGTGACCGTCCCAAGCATTGCAATTTGGGTGGGGGGAATTGAGGACTCTCTGATCCGGCCTCGAGCCGTGCCCTTCTTTTATATACCACAGCCGAGAATCAATGAAGCTCTACCTAATTGCACCTTTCCTTTCTGTACTAGGGTCCTTTTTGTATATTTTGAGGCCTTATTATTTAAGATTAGCGGCCTCTTTGTACTTGTGCACCACCCTTTTATTAGTAAGTTGGCACGTGAGATCCACATAATAATAAAGTATGACATATCATAACTATATAAAATTATGCTCTATAATAGGTAAAGCTCAAAAAAATATAAAAGAGCCACATCTATAAAAAGTAACGGTGTACTAGTATATTTGTTTTCACCCGGTACACTTTGAAGGTACTGTAGTAACATGTGAAAGTTTTACCAGCCTAAGTTATTTAGTACTATGAAGAGCAGCCTAATATGGAAGAGAAAAAAACCATCCAGCCAGAGCTCATTTTTGGGCAGAAGCACAAGGCGAACTGAAGGAAAGTTGGCTTGGACCACCACAGGCCCCAACTTTCTCTGCACTGCTGCGCCTGCACGGTTGTACTCCATTGCGCGGAAGCTTACATGGGAAGGAAGAGGTGACTGCTGCGATGCTTCCCACCTGAACAAGTGCCAGGCCTAGATGCAAGAGTGGACATAGCAGCCAATGCCGCATTGAGGAGGAGAGAGGGAGGATGATTCTCCTTCATCCAGGAGCCTTTTCTCTCATGAAAGGTAGCGACGAGACATAATTTGGGTGGAGGAGCTTTTTTTTAAAAAAGAAACAAGGCAAAATATTTGCGGTGGAAGGAGCCCTTGCTCGCCTTGCCAGCAGTATAGCTATTTTTTATATAATATGATTTGTTTAAATTTTTTCATGAATAATACATGAATAGTACGACTAAATTAACAAATGCCACGCTAGATTCGCAATTCCTCAAATTCATGTATTATTCGTGAAATTTATTAAATAAATCGTATTATTTTAAAAATATAGCAGCAGTACAAGACCGAGTAGCTACTAAAAGCCGTGTACTAATAATACAAACAGGATCCTTCTTGCTTCCTCGAATGCCTTGATGAATACAAGTTCGATGGTATTCATATCAACTTCCAATGAAGCGGGATATATTGAGTAATAAAAAAACTAGGACCGGAGAAGATTTTCTCACTTAGCACCACATGTTGGTGCCATTTTATCACAAAACCACAACCTTAGTGATTTTTTTCACAAAACACCAATTTTTGTGGTAATGTTTTGCACATAACACATAAACCACACTAATACCCCATTAGTAAATTTTAGCCCACGGTCAAGCAGTCTAGCGTGGTCGGCTTCCTTCTATCGAGCAAACATGTCATATTCGACGGCACACTAGCATGAAGGATGCAGGCCATGGATTCTGACGATCCCAAATTGATCAGTGGGTAAGATTCGTGAGCAATGCTAAAAATTCTTCAATTTCTTTTGTTGGTGAGGGATTTGAAGAGAGTTACAGTAAGAAGATGAAGAATCCTAGTTTTTTGAGTAGAACAATTTGGCTTTGATCGACGTATAAATGCGGCTCCTTTCTAAATGTTATGGTTTTGTATTATTTCAGAGCAACCGGCAGCTACCCGACTACGTGCACATGTCTGCAGGTCCTGCCTCGCCACCAGTTGCAACACCTCCACCTCCACCGGCACAAGCGCCAAGTCCCGTTTGCACCACCCCGACAAGCTCCACCTTGGCAAGGTCCGGCATCACCTCAACAACCTTCATCCGCGCCTTGGCAAGATACATCGCCACCAAGGTCGAAGCTCCATTATGTTCGTGGACGAAGGTGACGGGTTCATTATACCGAGACCCGTACTTATGCTTACTTCACAGCTGGTAATAAGCAAAGATTGCAGTAGGAAAAAAGATAATTAAGCCTCTAAACTTTGTATGAAGTTAAAAGAGCTATGTCCTGATTGAAGAAGTTCTAGACTCTTATTTTGTATGTGCTGGCAGACACAAAAAGTAAAGTAAACTTGTCCTGATTGTCTAAATATTTTGTATGAAAAGAAAAGAACCATGTCCTGATTGTCTAAATATTTTATTCTGTGTGGTTATAATTTGTAGTTTTAAAATCTCCTGGACATGGAGTGATAATTTGTGTGGCTATAATCTGCTTACAGACTAATGAAATCTAGGAATGCTGCAGCTACCCACGCTGCCACGGTGGTTCTAACAAGTAGGCCCAATAAGTTAATTAGTTATCAAATGAGCTAATACCGTTTTCTGTGTTTTGTGCAAAAGATTGCCACAAAAGTTTGTGTTTTGTGAAAAAAATGTAAAGGTTGTGGTTCTATGAAAAAAGACCCCAACATATGGTGTTAAATGATACTAGTAAATGGCACGTGCTTTGCAGACAACGGTATCCTACCTTATTAATGTAAAGTCTCTCTGGCTCGGAGAACCAATAACCTCTTAATCTTAAAAAAATTATAAAAAATAAAATTAAAGACAATCTTGGACTTTCCTCAATAATATAATTCATCTTTTTCAAACTATAGCACATTTTGGTCAACAATAGCCTACCAAAACATCTTACAATTGGGAGTAGAGGTAGTATTTTACAAGCATGCAAAATCTTAATGCCAATTTCTTCTTATTATGTGCTACACAAAATAGAAATTGATATTTCTTGATATTTCAACGTGTGTACTATTCACTATACTCGGATCCAAATAAAATTATTTTTGTGTAGCTTAAAATACAACTTATTTAAAATTGATATTTTGAACGTTTGTGGGTTATATTGTTGGCTACATCCAAATTTGTTTTTAAAATTTTCTAAAACTCAGAAATAGGAATTTTGATTTTCTTTTTAGAAAATAATGGGGAGGCGCGATTAGGAGGAGGGAGAATGGGCTGGGTAGCTAGCATGTGCCTAGCTATCTATTTCCTATGTTGTGTTGTTTGTAGCTTGTGTCTAGCGCGTCCGCAATATACCATCCAATGCCTGGACAGCCTAGTGTGTCAGACACATCATTGGCTGCACCGGACAAAAAAACGGCTTTGAGGAGCGTGGCTAGACACATGTTTCATCTAACGCGCCTAATATCCCTTTGGGAGGCCATTGGGGCACGCAGCTGAAATGCTCCTAAGGCATAGTAATAATACACCATATAATTAGAAGTTAGATATAGCACTTGGTCGATTTACAAATAAATATTTCTCTGGTATTTAGAAGTTGCAATACTCTAGATAACTCTGATTCCATATGATTATCGACCTTTCCATTTTCTGTACTCATGGCTGTCCTTCAGGTAGAGAATGCACATATACTTCTCTATGAACTGTTGAACATCAATTTGAACCTCTGTTTGCCAATATGTGTAAGTTTCGTCCATTCCGTTCGCTACTTCCAAAACTACCATCATTGGCAGGAAAAAAATAGTTTGTGACCATTTGTGTGTTGAAAAGTATTTCCCTCAGTTAATGATTATGTATTATTTTCCCATGTCTCCGATTGTTACATGATTAATGCCTTGCCTTAGGTGTAGGTGATAAAATATTAGAATACTATATGAAAATTAACCTTCTAAAATTGTAATATCATCATGACAAATAATAATAATAAATATATCATATAAAAGAAAGAAAAAAATATTTTTTCACCTTTTTATTAATATTGTTTAATTATTCGTACTAAAAATAGTAATCCAAATTAGTTACATGCTATAGACTATGCTGGACAAACTAAGTGTAACGGTCGATGCAGAGGCCGTGGTGATTATTCCCCATTTTGTAAAATAAAAATTTGAAAAGTTGTATTTATACTAAGGGAATACTACATGCATAATTAACATTCTATGAATATTGAATAAAGTAATTTCGTTCTCTACGTATCTCTAAAGGAGTTTGCTAGTTGGTGTCTGAAGAACCAATTGTCACGGTAGCTAGGAGAAATTGAATGCTCACATAGATTGATGGATGATTTATTAGGCTAACTATGGGCTGGGTAAAATATTCACATTCAATTAATGGTAGCACTACTTCGCTTCCAGACCGAGTTGACGCATCACGTGCCACATGGGGCAGTCAACCACCGACTACCAAATGACAGAAGGTTCTGCTTTTTTCTACAACTGTAGACTTATCCAGAAGCGCCTAGCAATTTTAGCAACCAGAGTCCACGAGTGCGGGAACATAGGGTGGCGAATCCAACCTTTGTCAGCCGTTGGATCAAATGGGTTTTGTTCAGAAGATAGACACATAGAAGCTCCAATGGGAAATCAACATCTTGGATTGCTCCAAATGTGCATTGGCGAGAATTTGTGTGGGTCGATTCAAATTCAAACATTGGTGTACTATATAGTGGTATAGAAAATCTCGGACCGAAGGGATTAGGAAAGAGCTCACTTTATCAATTTGTTTTCACCCATCAACTCAATCATCTACGTAGGGCCCATATATGGGGGAGGTCGCAGTCGCCTTGGACGCACCACAAAATTATGACTATGCCATCGAGTGCAGGAACCAAAGTCAGTGTTCCATCCAATCGCTTATCCTAGTTATCATCATTGATATTTGCCACACGCATTGGCTTCATTAGCGACATTGATTGTCCCCTCGCTTCGGTAATCTGCCATATTAATTTCGGATCATCTCCTTCCTATTTATCCTCTCCCCTTCCCCGCACCAATCCATCTCTAATCCCCCGCTTCCACCAACCATCTCTGTCCTCATATGTCATCCATGGCCACCTTCTGGCTGCCGCTCGCCGTACCGGAGCGCAAAGACCCCGACATTGCCGCACAGGAGGACAATTCCCTGCGCATTTGGGCCTTCTCCCCGCGGAGAACAAAGTGGCAGCTGAAGTGTGCCTTCCTCAACACTGGGTATGGTCGCCGCAAGTACCATATGTATCGCCTCCACGACAATCCGGGCGGGACGTTGAAGGTCAAGTTCGTCAACTTCAGGGATGCCCGTCTCCTCTTCAGCCAGGCCTTCCACTGCGGTTGCAAGTTGGTGGTGTTCACCGGCGCCAACATTTTTAACAACTGCTGGGACCGGTTCCCCAACAACGACAAGTTCATCCACAGTGTCCTCCCGGAGCTACCGATGGCTCCAGAGGTACTGCCGCCATATCCAGAGGTGCCGCTGATGGCTCAGGAGGTACCGTGGCCTTATCTGGAGGTGCGGCCGCCTTATCTGGAGGTGTCGCTGATGGCTCCGGAGGTGCCACCGTGTTATCCGGAGGTGCCGATGAGTCAGGAGCCGGCTATGTCGCTGGAGCTGGCATTGGTGCCGATGTCACAAGCTGCTGCTGGCGATGCGGACTAGGTGCTAGGAGGCGCCGAACTTGCACTAGTTCAGCAGCGAGTCCTTTATATGTAAACTCGTGCTATTATGTTTGGGATTGTTTGGTTTAGAGGATGTCATTTAGGGATGAGGATATCCCCAACCAGCTGGTTAGGGGTAGCCTTTTTTGTTTAGTAAAGTGGGATAAAAAAGTGGTTAGGTCAAAATCTATTGGCCCAACTGTTTTTTTCATTTTCCTCTTTCACCTTGTCTTCTTCATCCACCTCACCACTTCCCTAGCAGTGGCCACGACCGACGGCAGCTCGCCACACTTTTGCCTATGTTAACCCCGTGTCAACCTGCCTGCCTGCGCCCCCTCTGCCTGCCCACTCTGCCCGGTGGCCTACACCCGCGTGTGTATTCGAACACCCGCTCTGTCCAATGGTCTACGCTATGATGGCCAAAGTGTTGAGCCCATAGCCAAGAAAAGATGGTTATTTTCTCTCGAGAGGAAGGGTGAACGAAGAAGAAAACGCTTCGGAGGAGCTATCCCATAACACCCCAAATCTTTAATCAAGGTTATCAAGTTCTAATCACCCAAATTTAGGGTTAACAAAAACTTTTATTAAGAAAAATGGATATGAATGCATGTGTGTTTGCATTAGTGTAGAATTGAGTGTATATGCCATGCTTGATTGGTCTAAATGTTGTGAAATGGTTTAAATATGAATGCCGCATCATATAGACCATTTACAAACAATTTCCAAAGAGAAAGAAATCAAGAATAAATAAAGCAAATGGTCATTTTGACCATTTTAAACCACTAGGCCACTTTAGGTGTTCCTAGAAGAAGATTTCCAACAGAAACAATTCTACTTCTTTTCACCGCTTGCTAGACCAAGTAAAATTGTATCAAGGCCCACTGTACAAACTTACAAAAACATCTAGCAAATCAAATTAAAGGACATTTGAAAATTCAATCAAGTCTATGTGTTAAGATCCCACTTTTTCAAAAACCTACCAAATCAATTCACGTTGACCTCTCCAAGCAAACCTAGTCTCTCAAGCTTAATCTAAGATCACTCAAAAAATTTGAATAAAAAATTCCAAAGTATATTTCATGTGGCCATTAACACAAACACCTTGTCTGCACTAATTAAACCCCTGGCCTAACTTCACTGTTTTGTACAGTGAGCATCGACGATTTGATCCCCTCTTAACCCTTTGGCCCCCTCCGAGTCTAACCAACACCCATACCAATCCCCCTTCACCGTTTGCACAATGGAGCGCCGCCCATTTGTGGTCATCGCCGGCCGACCACGGCCAGATCGCACCAGACAGCCTCGCGCCCAACCAGGATGTCCAGGAGCATCGCCGCAGTCTACTGCCACCCACTGTCCAGGCCATAGCCCCAACCAAGCTATGGACCACCCTAGTCGCGCCGCGCACTGCCTCTCTGTACCGTGTCTAGAGCGCGCCAGTGCGCCGTGCCCGACCAGCCCCGCCAGCTCGTGCATTTCCCCCACGACGCAAGCGCAGCCTCGCCATGATCACCGCACCCTGGCAGACACCCCCGTTCGCTGCCGCGTGACCCACAGATACCGCATGCCACCGCAAACACTTCTGCCGCTGCGCGGAGCACTGCACGCGCCCGACCGAACCACGCCGCCCCACGTCGCGCCTTTAAGTCCGAGAGAACTGCCAGGAGACACCGCACCGTCCTACACCCTCGCCCATGCCATTAGCCGCCTGTAGCGACACTACCGTCAAGCACCACTGTGCTGGAATTTCACCGGAGCCCGTCGCTGCTGGAGGAGAAAGGCGCCAGCGATTCCGACCACCCTAAGCCCTGTTGTGTCCGCGCCTCGCCTCGCCGTCGTCTACCATGTCGTTTGCCCTGTTGCCGACCCTACCTGGAGCCCAGGTGAGCCCCGCGAGACCCCCACCGCCGCGCTAGGTCTTATTCCTCGCCGGAGCTGTTCGTCGTTGACGACGACTCCTAGCCGTTGGATTAGAATAGGATTGCACGGTCCAGATGCTTAGATGCCGTTTCAGTTAAACTAAGTTGCTGACTGGTGGACCCCGCCTGTCGGTAGCTCGCTGCGCTGTGCAGTGCAGCTGGGCCGGCCCGTTTAGCTTTCCCGCTTAGGCCTGAAAATTCAAATATTGTTTTTCCATTTAGGTTTAAACTAGTTTCTGTCCACTTATTCGAAAATCAATTCAGAGAGTTTCCCTGTACCAAATTGCATGATTCAAATTTTGCTAGAAAGGAAATTAAAATATCTATCCAAGACCGTTGGATTTAAATCATTTGGAGTAGGAGATAGTCTTTAGTAAAAATAATAAGACAGAGACTTTTGCAACTTCAAGCATTTTTCCAAAATCAACCATAATAGCTTTTGAGTTGATTCCAACTCTCCGCCAGGAGCCACGCCAGCCTCGCCCAGGACGCGCATCAGACACGCAAGCTCCTACCGCCACCCCCTGTCCACCCCACGGTCGAAGCCCAGCCCTAGACCACACTAGCACCACCGCACACCGCCTCTCTGCGCCGTGTCCACATCACGCCAGTGCGCCGTGCCCGACCAGCTTGCACGCGCCGCGCCTTGACCTCCCCTCACGTGCACAGACCCGCTAGGATAACAACACCCTGGCAGACACCCCCGTTCGCTTCCGCACGACCTGTAGCTCTCGTGCGCCGCCGCAAACACCTCTGCCTCTGCCCAGAGCGCCGCACACGCCCAACCGTTCCACACCTCCCCACGCCTCGCATTTAAGGTAGCAACGACCACCAGGAGACACCGCACCATCCACCTACCCCAGCCATGCCCTTAGCTCTCTGTGCCGCCCTCACCAGAGACGCTAGCCCGCACCGCTCGGTCCCCTCGTCGAGCTATAAAAGAAGCCACCCCAGCCTCCATTCCTCACACCACTCGACTCCACACACACCACTGATCCTCCTACACCCCTTCCCAGAGCAAGGCGAGCACCACCGTGCCGGAATTGCACCGGAGTCCGCCGCTGCTGGAGGAGAAGGGCGCCGTCGATTGCGACCACCCCAAGCCTCGCCGTGACCGCTCCTCGCTTCACCGTCGTCTACCACGCCATTTGCCCCGTCGCCGAGCCTAGATGGAGCCCAGGTGACCCCTGCCAGACCTCACCGCTGTGCTAGGTCTAGTTCCTCGCCGGAGCTGTTCTCGTGGATGATGACTCTCGGCCGTTAGATTAGAAGTTGATCGTAGGGCTCAGATTCGCCCATACCGTTTCACTTAGTTAGTTTCACTGACTAGTGGGTCCGAGCTGTCAGCAGCCTACTGTGCCGCCGAGTGCCACTGGGCCGGCCCGTTAGCTTTCCCGCGCTGGCCCAAAAATTCAAACAATTGATTTTCCATTTTAGTTTAAATCATATTATGTCCACTTATTCAAAATTCAATTCAGAGAGTTTCACTTAACCAAATGGTATGATTCAAATTTTGTTAGAAAGATAATTAAAATATCTATCCAAGACCGTTGAATTTAAATCATTTGGAGTAAGAGATAATCTATAGCAAAAATAACAATACATAGACTTTTGCAACTTCAAACATTTTTCAAAAATCAACCATAATATTTTTTGAGTTGATACCAACTCTCAAAAATCACATTTGATAATACCTATCTGAATATGTAATAATATTTAGGTTTGCATGCAGTGACATTGGACTAGTACCAAAAGAATGCTATTAGAGTATTTCTTGTCACTTTAAATCATTTAAATGCTAATCTTAAACTTTATAAAATATGATCAACCCTTTAAATCACATTCCCATGTATTAGAATATGTAGTGATGACATGTGTCCATATGATCCCATATTTTAATTGGAGAATATTAAATTTTAATTAATTTCAATGAGTACAAATTACTTTTCTCAAATAAAATAAATGGAACTAGTTCTTTAAATCTTGTGATGAGTGTGATGATGCTAGATCATCAAGTTTGAACCTTAGTGTGCTAATTAGACTTAGTAAGTATTGTATCGTGATTGTGTACCACATATTCATTTATAGACGATAGTGCCAACCAAGTCTACGAGGAGGAGGAGTTCTACCCCGAAGAAGACGAAGAGAACTTCAATCATTACACCAATCAAGGCAAGCTATTATTTGCAAGCTAGAACTAAGAAAGTTAACACTTGCCCCCTTTTGATAACTTAAGAAATTGCATTATGCATGCTTGGTTATACATTTTGACTGTAACCCATCCCAAGTTTTACTTGCAAGCTTTACTCTTTTGACTTTACCAAAGTTCTTTACTCTTAGTTAATGCTTTATGAGATTTTGGAAAGATAGTATAGATAGCATAAAGAGTATAAAACTAGGCATATACTTAGATGTCATTCTATGGCATGAGATCGAAGATTAGCATCCCTCATTAGTGAACACTCTTAACTTAGTGGCTAGTGCTAAACATAAAACTTGATCACTTTAGATGGGAATACTTGGTAAAAATGATTATGAAAACCTTAGAATGATGCGTCATTCTATTGAAATGTTTTGACATGTGTTGAGAAACACAAATGGATTTGATGATGAAAATGTTGAGGCATGAGCCTTAGCCCTTTATAAAAACTGATGGTTGGGTTCGGATGCGATACCATTCCAATTTTAAAGTACAACCACAATACCTGAATTGGGTAAGCCTTAGCCGGAAGTTTATATGCATTAGTATGGGTTCCCTCTCAGAGGAGGTTTGAGCTGAGGCTACCTCTTGATCATTTCCACCTATGCAGTGCCCAGGATGGCAGGTGGCCATGGTTGGGAGGCCAAGCTCATAGGAGAGGTGCCTATATTAAAGTGTGTAATTGAAAGGTTATGATTGATTATCCGCATACTAAGTATGATGATTCAGGGTTATCCCTGACGGATTTATCGAATTTTGTGGTGAAAGTGTACCACCTCTGCAGAGTGTCAAACTATTCGAATAGCCTCGTCCACGGTCATGGACAGTTGGAGTGGCCATACTGTTCCGTTGTCAGATGTTTTCAAAATGACATGTGAAATGAACTATGATTTTGACTTGACCACAACAGAGTTGTTGTAACACCCCAAATCTTTAATCAAGGTTATCAAATTCCTAATCACCCAATTTACGGTTAAGAAAAACTTTTATTAAGAAGAAAGCATATGAAGGCATGTGTGTTTGCATTAGTATAGAATTGAGTGTATATGCCATGCTTGATTGTTCTAAATGTTGTGAAATGGTTTAAAGGTGAATGCCACATCATCTAGACCATCTACAAATAAAATTCAAAGAAAAAGAAATCAAATAAGAATAAATAAAGCAAATGGTCATTTTGACCATTTTTAACCACTAGGCCACTTTAGGTGTTCCTAGGAGAAGTTTTCTACCAGAAACATTTCTATCTCTTTTCCCCCTTGCTAGACCAAGTAAAGATGTCTCAAGGCGCACTTTACAAACTTACAAGAACATCTGGCAAAGCCATTTAATGGACATTTGAAAATTGAATCAAGTGTTAAGATCACACTTTTTCAAAAACACATCAAATGAATTCACCTTGACCTATCCAAGCAAACCTAGTCTCTCAAGCTTAAGACAAGTTCACCCAAAAAGTTTGAATCAAAAATTCAAAAATAATTTTCATGCGGCCATTTCCTCAAACACTTGGCATGCACAGAATAAACATTAGACTAGCTGCACTGTTTGGTACAGTGAGCATCGACCATTTGGTTTCCAATTTAACCCCCTCTCCCCTCTAAGCCTAACCCAGCCCCAGACCAGCTCCCTCCTTCACCGCTGACATAGTGGAGCGCCGCCCGTTCTTGGTCGTCGCCGGCCGATAGTGGGCAGCATGCCAGGAGCCACGCCAGCCTCGCCCAGGACGCGCACCAGACACGTGAGCTCCTACCGCCACCCCCTATCCATCCCACGGTCGAAGCTCAGCCCTGGACCACACTAGCACCACCGTGCACCGCCTCTCTATGCCGTGTCTAGAGCGCGCCAGTGCGCCGCGCCCGACCAGCTTGCACACGCCGCGCCTTGACCTCCCCTCGCGTGCATAGACCTGCCATGATAACAGCACCCCGGCAGACACCCCCGTTCGCCGCCGCATGACCCATAGCTCCCGTGCGCTGCCGCAAACACCTCTGCCCAGAGCGACGCATGCACCCGACCATTCCACACCTCCCCATGCCTCGCCTTTAAGCCAGCAACAACCACCAGGAGACACCGCACCGTCCACCTACCCCAGCCATGCCCTTAGCTCTCTGTGACGCCCTCGCCGGAGACGCCAGCCTGCACCGCTCGATCCCCTCGTCGAGCTATAAAAGGAGGCCACCCCAGCCTCCATTCCTCACACCACTCGACTCCACACTCACCAATGAGCCTCCCACACCCCTTCCCGGAGCAAGACGAGCACCACCATGCCGGAATTGCACCGGAGTCTGCCGCTGCTAGAGGAGAAGGGTGTTGTCGATTGCGACCACCCCAAGCCTCGTCGTGACCGCGCCTCGTTTCGCTGTTGTCTACCATGCCGTTTGCCCCCGTCACCGAGCCTAGATGGAGCCCAGGTGAGCCCCGCCAGACCCCCACCACCACGCTTGGTCTAGTTCCTCGCCGGAGATGTTCGTCGTCAAAGATGACTCTCGGCCGTTAGATTAGAAGTTGATCGCACGACATAGATTCACCCAAACCATTTCACTTAGTTAGTTTCGCTGACCAGTGGGTCCGCGCTGTCAGTAGCCCACTGCGCCGCGGAGTGCCACTGGGCCGGCCCGTTAGCTTTCCCGCGCTGGCCCAAAAATTCAAACAATTGATTTTCCATTTTTGTTTAAATCCTATTATGTCCACTTATTCAAAAATCAATTCAGAGAGTTTCACTTAACCAACTGGTATGATTCAAATTTTGTTAGAAAGATAATTAAAATATCTATCCAAGCCCGCTGGATTTAAATCATTTGGAGTTAGTGATAATCTATAGCAAAAATAAAAAGACAGAGACTTTTGCAACTTCAAACATTTTCCAAAACTCAACCATAATAGCTTTTGATTTGATTCCAACTCTCAAAAATCACATTTGATAATACCTATCTGAATATGTAATAATATATAGGTTTGCATGCAGTGACATTGGACTAGTACCAAAAGAATGCTATTAGAGTATTTCTAGTTACTTTATAAAATATGATCAACCCTTCAAATCACATTCCCATGTATTAGAATATGTAGTGATGGCATGTGTCCACATGATCCCATATTTTAATTGGAGAATAGTAAATCTTAATTAATTTCAATGAGTAGAAATTACTTTTCTCAAATAAAATAAATGAAACTAGTTCTTTAAATCTTGTGATGAGTGTGATGATGCTAGATCATCAAGTTTGAACCGTATGTGTGTGATAACCCACAAGTATAGGTGATCGTGTGTAGCCTTATCGATAAGTAAGAGTGTCGAACCCAAGAAGGAGTTAAAGGTAGGATAAATGTTCTCTCAAGTTCTATCAAGCACTAATACAACTCTACGGCTCAAAGTAAACACGAAGAGGAGGAGCTGCCCCCCCCTCCCGCACGAATTCCGAGGCATGCCTCTCTGAGGCCCCTCCCATTGGCTCTCGTCGGCGCCACTCCGGCGTCGTTGCACACCAAATTATGGGCTCCTCTTCACTTGATTCATCTGGTGGTAATTGGAAAATCACCTATTCCGGGAGTTCCACCGATGGTAAGTTCCTTGTTGGATCTCTGGTTCTTTCGGCTAATCGCTGGCTGGTCATTCTCAACACCAACGGTTCTCCACTTGAGGGTAGAAGCATGGAAAATGGGGAGGTACTCATGTTTGGTTCTGTGGTGAGGTTCCCCTCTCATCTTGCAAGAATCAATGATATTTCGACACCATCTTCTGGTTTTCTTGGGATTTCTCATGTTATTGAAAACAAGGTTGAAGATTTGAAACTTATGTGGCATGTTACTAGCTCTTCCTTGCCATCTGATGATTTGGACAAAGCTCCGGTTTTTTGGTCCTTTATTCTCTTGCTAAGCATGTTGTGTTGCTAAATCATGACAAGGTGGTGATTGATGCTAGATTCCTTCTTCAAAATGAGAAGATCTTTTCTGGTGTGACTTTGGATCTTGTAATCAAAAGGGTGGTGGTGGGTGCTCAAATTGTCGACGTGCCTCTTGCATCATCGGACATGATCAACAAATGCACCTCATTGGATTTCTCTAAATGGAAGTTTTTTGAGACAAATATGTTCAAAAAATTTGGCCATCACATCAATTTCTCTGGAGGATTTCGCAGAAGGCCTTTCTTCCTGGTTGGCTCATTTGGTCGTGCAAATTTTAAGATTGATGTTCATACTATTGGAATTGTACTCTAAGCATGTTTGGGGGACAAGCATCAAAATTTCAAGTCAAGATCCTCCAAGATAAAACATTTAGGTTCTCTATTGCATCACGTGCGGTGGGTTTTGAAATATATAATTCTGGTTCTTTCTCAGATGAATCATTTTTCTTGAAGATCAACCTTTGGGCTGATGGAGGTCCAAATTGGAAATTCAAAGAGAAATAATATTACAAAGAATTGGACATGGATTGGATTTTTGTTTCATACAAAAAGAAAAATAAGAATTCAGTGTTTGATCGTATTGGTTCGCCGAAGTCAACGGCCCCATGCAATAACGGTCAAATCAAATGAGTACATCATTTGCGGAAATAGTGATTAATGGTAAAGTTATTGACGGTGCGAAATCTCCTGCAGACAACAAATCAACCTCAATTAATTTGCCTGGTCTTTTACCATTTTTGAAATTCCCAACTTTCCCTTCTTGTCCCTGGCCCGACAAATTTTACCTGCATTGGTTCAAGTCCCATGTCACGCCGCAAGTATCGTGGCCCAAGGTGTTTGATTGTCTAAAAGATTTTGCTCTTGCCGAAAAAAATAATTCGGCCGAACCCCCTGCCTCCTCAACTCCCATGCCTGCAGAAACGCCAACTTCCTTGCTCTGCTTGTCACCGGCGACAACCGCTGACGCAATGGCAAACATTCCACTTGAGCCACAGCCTTTCCTACCCTATGGCTTTGAGATTCTGCAGGTGGCTGCCCGGAATCGGGTTAAGAGGGTGGCGGTTCCTCGTTGACCGAGGGCACATGAACAATATGTTATTGCGCACATTCATCCCCTCCCCCTGGTCCAGTTCCATTTGATAATATCAGAGATTTGTTGCAAGATTTCTTTTTCAATGAGGCTCATGTTGATTTCTGTGATATTCAAGATTGTCCATTTGGCTCTGCATATGTTCAATTTACCAATGTCAGTGACCGAGACCGGTTAATTGTTGTGGGTCCAATCCCCTTCTAGGATGTTGCAATCTCCTTTGCTTGGCACAATGAGGGCATTAACTGGCATAGGACTCAATTTAACAATGAATGCTGGGTTATGCTCATGGGTCATCCACTTGATCATTGGCATACTGAGGACCTGAGTGCAGTCTTCTCTAATATTGGTAAGGTGCTACTTTGGGAAAGGGACCTTGAACACAAGGGTAGGATCATTGCTAAACTCAGAGTCACTGATCTTTTAGATGTTCCTAAAAGTGTTAGATTCACCATTGGGGACCTTGTGGAAACAGAATCATGGACTTTCTTTGTTGAACTTTTAAACAGCAATCTCCTGGGAGGGGGCCCACCTGATGAGGACCCACTACCTGATGGTGATGCTGACCCTCATCCCTTGCTTGTGGTGGGACCCATTTTTGGCCCCCCTCCTCCACCACCTCATCCACAACCTGAAGGGGACATTGGTGGATGGGACCAATGGGTTGAGCATGCTCCTCAACAAAATAATGCTGGTTGGGGTAATTGGAATGCAGTTCAAGGACCTGTGTTTGCTGAGGGTGTTGACATGCCTATGGATAACCAGGATTTGCCACCTCAGGAGGCTGACAGTGCTGCTACTGGTTCCATTCATGTTTCCAATATTTCTTTTGACAATGACAAGGCATCTGTCCATGGAGCTGATGATATTGAAGTGGAACAAATGATTGCTGATGCTAACCAGGATGTGGGCATGGGTGAGGGACTGCTTTATATTCTGTAGAATTACCAGGATGATGAGGAGGAGAATCACCATGCTAATGAAGGAAATCAACAGGATGAGTGGATGATTGAAGACACAAACCTTCTCTCCCCCAACGAGGCACACCTGCAAGTTGGGATGGCCA
This sequence comes from Avena eriantha, assembly GCA_910589775.1. Classification (NCBI taxonomy): domain Eukaryota; kingdom Viridiplantae; phylum Streptophyta; class Magnoliopsida; order Poales; family Poaceae; genus Avena; species Avena eriantha. The sequence goes on along the minus strand of OU342740.1, from coordinate 393,381,207 downwards.
TCACTCCATTTGTCAATTTCTCTGAAGTGTTATCTGCTAGGCAGTCCTTCTCCAAGCAAGGACTGGAACTCTGGGATAGATTCTTTGCTCCACACATCAATCCCTCACCTGACAAAGGAAAACTATAATGTGATATCCTTGTAAGTTGGTTTAACTTTATCACCCTCATGCTCATCACTCCTGAAAAATTCAGTTGGGCAAGACACTTTCTTACTTCTCCCCTTTGGGATATTATTAAGGAGCCAATTGCAGAAGAAAATACTTTCACTTTCATTATCCCTGATGAATGTGTTGGACAGATGCCTCCTCACTGCCTGAATGAATCTCCATCAAACTTGATGGTGCCAAATGCTCCTGCAAAAAAGAGGAGGGGTAAAGAACCATTGGTGGACTCTGAGGTGAGAAGGAGCCACAGAATTGTGGAACTTAATGGGGGATTTAAAAGCCATGTGAATTGTTCTGATCCTAATTGTCTCTCTTGCAATGCTACACCACCTTGTCTCAGTAATAAAGTTGTTAAGAACCTTGTTGATTCATTTTGCAAGGTTAAGGAGGGGGAACTTGAGAAGAGGCTGCTGAAGAAGAGCAGGGTCAATGATATGATCATCAAGCCACCTTGAAAGCCTGGACCAAAGAAGACTGATTCTGACACAAGAAGAAAGGTGGAGCTGCTGATTCTTGTGGATAGCAGTCTAAGAAGAAAGCACCTAAATAATGTTTTTAATGTCTGCCAAATATTGTCCTTTTGAGACTGGATCATTTACCCTTGGAGTCTATTATGAGTTGTTTAAAACCATTATGCTGCTATGCATGTTTATGAATTCAGTACCCTATGATATTTACAAGTTTGTTTGTGTGACTACAAACCATGTGTCACCCCAATACTCAGTCAATCTGTTTATCAATGAGTAACAAAAGAAATTGGAAGATTCTGAACTGGAATCTCATAGGAATTAATTCTGAGAAGAAATGGTTGGCATTAAAAAGTAAAATCATTGAATCTGAATGTGATATCATTTGTCTCCAAGAAACCAAGAGAGCAATCTTTGATACCAATTATTTAAAGAAATTCTGTCCAAATAAGTTTGGCATATTTGACTTCAACCTTCAATTGGTGCTTCTGGAGGGATCATCATCATATGGAGCAGTTCATTATTTAATGGCATCAGAGCATTCCAAAATGAATTCTCCACTTCTGTCACTTTCACCTCACAAATATCTAATGACTCCTGGACTCTTACAAATATCTATGGTCCATGTCAAGCTGATAGGAAAATTGAATTTTTGGACTGGTTTTCCAACATCTCTATGCCTGATAATGTAGATTGGCTTGTCTTAGGGGATTTTAATCTTATCAGAAGACTTACTGATAGGAATAAAAGTGGGGGGTATGTTAATGAAACTATGCTTTTTAATGATGCTATCAGCAACCTGGGACTTATTGAACTACCACTGAAAGGAAGGAAATTCACTTGGAGTAACATGCAGAAAGACCCACTTCGGGAAACACTTGATTGGTTCTTTACTTCTAGCTCATGGACAACCAAATATCCATATACTTTGGCTACCCCCTTATCCAAGCCTACTTTTGATCATCTACCTTGTGTCATCTCTATTGGAACTAACATTCCCAAGACACAAATTTTTAGATTTGAAAATTACTGGCTTCATCATTCTAATTTTAAGATGATTGTGCAAAATGCCTGGAATATACCAGTGAATTATCAGGACTTGGCAAAAAAGGATATGTGCCAAGTTGAAAAATGTTAGGAGAGGCATCAAGATATGGGCCAAGCAGTTACCATGCTTAAGAGACCAAATTGCTAAGGTGAATGACACAATTGACCTTATGGATCTAGTTGAAGAATCTAGAACCTTAACCATCAATGAATGGCACCTCAGAGATATTCTGAAATCCCATATTATCTCTCTACTCCAGAACCAAAACACCTATTGGAAACAAAGAATTAAATGGGTAAAACCAGGGGATGAAAACACAAAGTTTTTTCACTCCAAAGCTACCATCAGTTATAGGCACAATTATATTTCAATGATCAAGAATGAAAATGGCCATGAATTTTTCAATCACTATGACAAGGCTGATATTCTTTAGAATGACTTCAGAGCAAGAATGGGTACATCAAACAAAACTGAGATGCATTACAATCTAGCAGATTTCTATGGAAATGGAATGACTGATGAGATGAGGAATTTACTTGAAAAACCTTTTCTTGACAAAGAAATTGAGGAGGTTATCTCTGATTTGCCAAATGACAAGTCACTTGGGCCTGATGGTTTTAATAATGAATTTATCAAAAGCTGTTGGTCAATCATTGGAAATGATATCAAATTACTGATTCATGATTTCTTTAATGAGAAAGTCTCTCTTGAGAGCATCAACTCATCCTACATTACTCTCATTCCTAAAGTCACATGCCCTTCTACCTCTGCTGATTTCAGACCAATTTCCTTATTGAACTGTGTGTTCAAAATCATTAGCAAACTCCTTGCAAATAGACTGCAATCTGTTATTCTAGAATTGGTGCATAAAAATAAATATGGTTTTCTCAATAATAGATCTATTCAGGATTGCCTTCGATGGGCATTTGAATACCTTTTCCAATGCCACAAGTCAAAGGAGGAAATCCTAATTCTAAAACTTGATTTTGAGAAGGCATTTGATACAATTGATCACTCTGCCATCATAAATATCCTTAAAGCTAGAGGATTTGGCAGGAAATGGATCAAATGGATGGAAATGATCTTTGAATCTGGAACCTCTGAAATCCTACTAAATGGAGTGCCTGGGAAAAAATTCTATTGGAGGAGAGGTGTGCGACAAGGAGACCCTCTTTCAGCACTACTATTTGTTCTTGCTGCTGACCTTCTGCAATCTGTCTTGAATAAGGCCATGCATATGAACCTTCTAACACCCCCTATAGCTGGACCACCGAACATTGATTTCCCTGTTATTCAATATGCTGATGATACATTGGTGATACTTAAGGCAGATGCTACTCAATTATTGTGCTTGAAAGCACTTCTTCAAACATTTGCAAATTCCACTGGGATCAAAGTCAACTACTTGAAATCTAGCATGATGCCAATAAACTTATGTAATGATAGGTTAATGCATTCTGGTATGACAATCAATTGTCAAACTGGTAGCCTCCCTTTCACCTACCTTGGTTTGCCACTAAGCATTTCAAAACCATCTATGGAGCACTGTTTGCCCATTGTTCAAAGAGTTGAAAGAAGATTATGTGGTATAGCTGATTTCTTGAACTATGGAGGAAAATTGCAACTGGTAAAATATGTTCTGTCCTCACTCCCTCTATTTTTCATGAGCTGTTTGGAGGTACCAATTGCCATCAACGATCAAATTATAAAATACATGAGACATTGTCTATGGAGAAAAAAGACTGAAGATGTTCAAGCAAAAGGACAAGCTCTGGTGTCTTGGGATAAAACCTGCCGTCCTAAAAATCAGGGAGGTCTAGGGGTACTAAACCTACAGATTCAAAATACTGCCCTCCTTCTAAAAAACCTGGACAAATTCTTCAATCACCATGACATCCCTTGGGTTCATCTCATTTGGGAAACTTACTACAAAAATGGAAAATTACCTGGAAGAAGCATGGAAGGATCATTCTGGTGGAAATCTCATATCAAATTAATTTATAATTTTAAAGGAATGGCTAAGTGCAATCTGAATTCAGGAAAGTCAGCATATTTTTGGTCTGACCTTTGGCAAGATGAGTGCCTGATGAATAAATTCCCTCACCTTCTGTCCTATGCTAAGTTTTCAAATATCAGTGTACATGACTTCTTACATGCTAATTTCTTGGAGGATAATTTTCACCTACCACTTTCTCAACAAGCATACTCTGAGTTTATAATCATGGAAGAAAGATGCCAGGAAATCATGCATACCACTCATGGGGATACCCATGATAATTGGAGCTATATTTGGGGGTCAGATAAATTTGAAGTAAAAAAGGCCTACTCAGCCATGATTGGATATTCACCATCACCACCACACTTCTCTTGGGTATGGACATCCTCTTGCCAAAATAAACACAAGTTCTTCTTCTGGATTTTGCTTCTAGACAGATTGAATACAAGGAATCTTCTGAAAAGAAAACAGTTCATCCTGCCTGACTACAATTGTGTAACTTCCAATAGTTACTTGGAAGAGTCAGTAAATAATCTATTCTGGGAATGTTCATTTGCAAACAAATGTTGGGCCCATATTTACAGAAACAGAACTACAAACCTATCAGGATTGGAAGCTATTTCAGACATCAAAGATAAGTTACACCCACCATTTGCAATGGAAATCATTATCATGACTACCTAGGGTATATGGATATGCAGAAATGAGAAGATGTTTAATGACAAAAGACCCACACTTGAAAGATGGAAAGCAATCTTCTATCAAGAAATGAGATGGTTACAGTTCAGAATCAAAAGAAAATACAAGGAGAAATTCAAAGCCTGGCTGAACTAGCAATTAGATCAGGGATAGGGTAGACTTTACCCACTTTAGAATGGTTTTATTTTCCTATTTTGATCTACCTTAGATCAATAGACTATCTGTATTTATCTTTGTAACATACTCATACCTCATAATAAAAAATTGCAGTGGGGATTCTCCCTACTGTTTCACCTAAAAAAATACAACTCTACGCACCTTAACATTTGCATTATCTAGGGAATAAAACTAGAGCAACAATACGAGTACTATAGATAGCTTTGCATGATAATAAATAACAAGCAAGTAAAGTTAGTTGATGCAGCAATAAAATACACTAAACTAATAGAACCATGAGTGTGGAATAGTGGTGTTAATTATGGTGGCTTTGTCCAAGTTTAAATAACGAATAGATCAGGTTCATTGTCTTCGATGCAGTTTTCTATGTGGGAGAGGCTAAATATACATGCGCTTCACTATTTGGAATTACATGTACTATATGATTGAATTGTTAGCAAACATCCATAAGAACTAATCAATGCATTAAGGTTTCCCCAACCATCGTCTTAAGTTTAATGGTCCTCTTGCTCTCATATGTGCAACATTCCAGTTCGCGTCCTCCGGTTTCTGTCACTCCGGCAGAACTCCCCCTTCCTTTTACACATACTACAAACCCTATGATGTTTAATCCATGCACGCACAAATATAATGGATACCAAAGGACTGTACCATATCAACATACAACACTAATTAACCAAAGACATTCAACCATTCAATCTAAGAACAAAGAAGCTACACAAACATGACATAGATCATAGGATTATAACTCAAACACCATGTTTACATAGGACGATACAGAGGTGTGTGAGAGAATGAACCAGTGCATACTAGGAGGATTAGGTGATAGAGATGGCGGTGAAGATGGTAAAGATGGTGAAGAGGGCGGCGGTGGCGCGGGGGACTCCTTCCCCGCCGTCGGTATTATGGGGGAGCACCGTACCTTAGCCCCCTTCCTTCATGGTTTCTTGGGAGCCCTCCCCCATGGAGATGGGATCCATGGAGGAGGCAAAACGTGGATTTGGCGGCTGCAAATTCGTGGGTGGAGATGCCCTGGACGAATTAGGTTTCCTCCATTTATATAGCTTCTCGGATTCCCGTCACCATATCTTGGACTGCAGTAAATCAGGCCTAGAAGGCCCGTCCGGACTCGGAATTAGCTAAATTTTATGTCCAGAACGTTTGTCGCGAAATTTCCAACAACTTTGTAGTTTAAGTGTTTTCCGATTGACGCTGTATTCGACCGGAAACGTGACCATCTTCAAAAAGAGTTCTGAGTCAGATTTCTCGAAAAATCCCAATTTGACTCCAGCAAGGTTTCCACTTGTATTCTTGGTAATTCCTACACATCAAAGTGTAAAACAAGAACATTTTCCACTTTTCCAACTATTAGTAAGTTAATCCAAATAAATCATAAACTTTATACAAAAAGGAGTGTCAAAAGCATATTATTAGCATAAAACTATCAAAAATTATAGATACGTTATGGACGTATCAACATACCCAAGATTAGTTCATGCTCGTCCTCAAGTAGGTAAACGATAAAAACAATATAATTTTTGAGGTGACATGCAGACAACACAATCTTGATCATCATTATTGTAAAAGCGTTGATAGTTGGGATCAATGTACTCTAAACATGAACATGAAAGATAGAGTTCTAACAATAACACATAGAAACTATGTTGTAACATGAAAAGGTACAAACAAAAGATCATGAATAACAATGCTTGAAAAGACGTTTGTTTGTTTCACATAAAGGAAACATAATGAGAATGGTATTCAGCTTGTCCCTCATAGTGTAGCAAAACATAAATGCATAGGACACCATTAAAGTTTATAGGGGTGACTAGATACAAATAGTTTAAGAACAAGCAATATCAAAATTATGCATCAATCAACAAGTCTTGGAACAATGCACATTAAATTAAGAATGGCCACTATGCTCTCTTAATAAGTGCATAAAGATAGAAGATGGGGACTCAATATAAAAGTAAAATAAAGGCCTTCATAGAAGGAAGCAGGGATTCAAGTCTCATAAAGAGCTTCTAAAAATTATGGTACTTATTAGTTTTCAGCTCTCATTGCCCCTATCATAAGCATCTTGAAGTGATTAAGGTTAAAGTGAACAAACTATGGAGTATATGCTTGACAAAGTGTAAGTTATAAATTTCATGTCCCTTGAATACGAGGGCCGCTCCTCAGGCTACTCAAGTTTAGTTACCGGTAAGTTCTTGTCATAGTAAGTACATGTGTATCATAGAGAACTGCCAACGGGGTACCCCTTGCCCGATGATACAGAAGAATCCCCATATCAAAATCACAAGGCAAGCAGACAACGAGCATCTCAGCAATCTTCTTATTTACCATCGGAAAATGGTGTTTTTTTCTCTCTTTCCTCTTTTCTCATCTTTTTTTATTTTTCTCAATCTCTATCTACCAGCGGCCCAGGCGTTTCTTTAACACACATACATAACTCCATGGAATTACAAGCTCCCCTTTCATTTCACACCAACGACATCCATAGACAAAAGAGCATGATATCAAATGGGCACAATGTACAAGTGCAATGTTGAAAGCGTTCCCCATGACAGCATGGTTCTGCTAATCCCAAACATATAAGTGCAAGCATATAAAACATAGATGACACAATGGTTCAAGTTTATTAGGGGAAGAAAAGTAAAGTGTGCCATCAAGTTTGTGAGAGCTTTAATCACTAGTTTTCTCATAACAAGTTTAATTGAGAAGGTAGATAAAAGCATGAATATACTTGGAATAGAAAATGCTAATAGGTAGGTATGGTGGACTCTTTGGGATAACTTGGTTTTGTTTGAGTTGGATGCATAAGTGGAACTCATACTTGGAGGCTAGCAAAAGACTGGGAGCGACAAACTAAAAGAGCAATAATGTCCATAATCATGCAAAGCGTAAATCATCATTAATTAAAGCATAAAGTGATATTACAAGTGGAAAACTAAAGGATCATCAAGGCTATTGTGACCTGGATAGTCATAACATGGTGTGAGCATGCGCCAAGTCAACTCAAATAAAGCATCAAAGGAGAATACCACAATATTATGCTTTAATATGCTAAAACAATGCATGATTATTTCAAGGCAGATTAAGCAATTTCAATTGTTTATAACATGTCATGCTACAGCAAAAATCACTAAGCATAAAGCCAAAACAATATCAAGCATGACATGACAAAGCATAGGTCACTGTAAAAAATGAGCTCCTTTTACCACTTAAGCATGAACTTTTCCTACTCTTTTCCAATCCAAACCACACTTATTTGAAAACTAATGCATGAAAGAGGGGGTCCAACTAATTTATTCAAGCAAACGAAAACCAAAAACGAAAACGAAGACGCTCCAAGAACAACACAACTGTGCATGAAACAATAAAAATGAAGTGTTTGGAAGAACCTGAGATTTTTATTGATGAAGAAGGGGATGCCTGCTTTGACGCTTGTTGTCAACACCCGGGTTTTTAATCCCAGATGCCTGTTATGCCATACATCGCAATCCCAGGATTACCATTTTTGCGAGACATAACAGACTGGATATCACAGTACATCATCCATTACAAACCATAATAAGGTCTTACACAAATAAAGGATCTCATGATCCAGTCTTAATACAATTAAATAGCAGAATAAATAGCGTAGCGGTGGGGTCCATCTTCAGTGTCACAAGCAATGCTGACGATGGGATATGATCCTAGTTGTCGTAGCTGTCCTGCTGTCCTCCTTCAGGGAAGTCCTCCTCATAGTCTGGCCATAGGAATAGCCAGGGACAAAGCCATGAGTACTCTTTAAGTACTCGCAAACTATCACTAACATGTAAGATAGTTCTAGCAGGAATGCTAAACTCTAAGTTTATTTGCAAAGCTAAGTTGGAAACCTTAGCTGAGTCCAGAAACAACAGAAGATAAAATAAAGTTGGAAATCACCTAAGTGGGAACTTAGTTGTCATAGTCACAACTTTGTTGTGGTCAAGTCATGTCACAATTCATTTTATAAGTCATTTTGAAAACATCTAACAATGGAACAATATGGCCACTCCAACTGTCCATAACCACGGATGCGGCTATTCGAATAGTTTGACACTCCGCAGAGGTGGTACACTTTCACCACAAAATTCAATACATCTGTCAGGGATAATCCCTGAATCATCATACTTAGTATGCAGATAATCAAACATAACCTTTCCTTTACACACTCTAGTATAAGCACCTCTCCTATGAGCTTGGCCTCCCAGCCATGGCCATCTGCCATCCTGGGCACTGCATAGGTGGACAACATCGAGAGGTAGCCTCAGCTCAAACCTCTCCCGCGAGGGAACTAATACTAAGGCATATAAACTTCCGGCTAAGCCTTACCCAATTCAGGTATTGTGGTTGTACGGTAAATATGGAATGGTATCGCATCCGAACCCAACCATCAGTTTTTATAAAAGGGCTAAGGCTCATGCCTCAACATTTTCATCATCATCATAAACCATTTGTGTTTCTCAACACATGTCAAAACATCTCAATAGAATGACTCATCATTCCAAGGTTTTCACAAGTCATTTTCACTAAGTATTCCCATCTAAAGTGATCAAGTTTTTTGGTTTAGCTCTAAACTACTAAGTTAAGAGTGTTCACTAATATGGAATGCTAAGATCAATCTCATGCCATAGAATGACATCTAATTCTAACTAGATAGGCCAAGTTGTATACTCTTTATGATATCTATAAACAAAGTAAAAGACTTTGGTAAAATAAAAGCAAGTAAAGCTTGTAAGTAAAACTTGGGGTAGGTAATAGTCAAAATGTATAACCAAGCATGCCTATTGCATCTTGCTTAGGTTATCTAGCTTGCAAGGTTTAGCTTGCATTGTTAATGATGGCTTTCAAGTATTAGCTTGCCAATAATAGCTTGCCTTGGTTGGTGTAGTGGTTGAAATTCTCCTCTTCTTCCTCGGGGTAGAACTCCTCCTCCTCGTAGACTTGGTTGGTACTATCGTCTATAAATACATACGGAATACACAATCACCAAACAATACTTAACTAGTCTATTTAGCACACTAAGGCACATTTTTTATGATCTAGTATCATCACAAACACCACAAGGTTTAATGAACTAGTTTCATTTATTTTATTTGAGAAAATTAATTTCACCTCATTGAAATTAACTAAGAATTAATATTCTCCAATTAAAATATGGGATCATGTGGACACATGTCATCACCACATATTCTAATGCATGGGAATGTGATTTGAAGGTTGGATCACATTTTAATAAATTTAAGTTTAATATTTAGTGATTTAAATTGACTAGAAATGCCCATATAGCATTATTTTGGTACTAGTCCAAAGTCACTACATGTAAACCTTAATATTATTACATATTCAGATATGTATGGTTAAGTGTGATTTTTGTGAGTTGGAATCAACTCAAAATCTATTGTGGTTGCTTTTATAAAAATGTTTGAATGTGAAAAAGCTTCTATCTTGTTATTTTAGCTAGGAGATATCTATAACTCTAAATGATTTAAATCCAACGGTCTTGGATAGAGATTTTTATTATCTTTCCAACAAAATTGTAATCACTCAATTTGGATTTGTAAAATTCTATGAATTGAATTTCAAACTAAGGGATAGAACTAAGTTTCAGCTAAAATAGAAAAATCTAAATTTGAATTACAGGGCCAGCGCAGGAACACTAACGGGCCGGCCCAGTCTCACTCCGCGGCACTGAGGACTGCTGACAGGGGGTCCCGCTTGTCAGTGGCTCATTAAACGCGAAGCGGTACGGGACAATGTGGACCGTAGGATTAGAACTAGAATCTACGGCTAACGTTCATTGTCGACGACGGACACGTCGCCGGCGAGACGGAAACCTAGCGGCGCTGTGGGGGTGCAGTGGGGGCATGCCAGGGCTCCAGCAAGCTTGGCGATGGGGGGGTTTGAATGAGGAGACGACGACAGGCTCAAGCGAGGTCGTGGCAGCTCCGGGGTGGACGAAATCGACGGGGGTGTCTCCGCCTCTACTGCGGCTATCTCCGGCGAAATTCCGGCGGCTGGCTGCTCAAGCGGCTCAGGCGAGAGGTAGGGAAGGACCAGTGGTGAGAGGGGAGTGTGGGAGTGTGAAGAAATGGTGCTGGGAGGCTCCCTTACATAGGCTCAGCGAGGCGGCAGAGAGGTGTGGGCGGAACTCGTCGGTGACGACGACACGGGGTGCTATCAGCGTGGGCAAGGTAGGCGGACGGTGGGCGGTTCCCTGGCGGTTGGGTAGGGCTTAAAGGCGGTGCTAGGGGTGGTGGATTACGGTCGGGAGCGTCTCGCGCTCTGAGCGATAGAGGCGATGCTCGACATGGTTCCCGACGACTGTGGGTCGCGCGGCGGGCAAAGGGCGTGTATGGTGGGGTGAGGTGGTCAAGGCAGAGCGGCGCGCGCGGGCTGTGGTCGAGGCACGGCATGTGCTGCCTTGTCGGGAAGGGCGCTCTGGCGTGCACTAGCGCGCAGCAGAGGCTTAGTGTGGGGCTTGTCCTCGGTGGTCCAAGGGCTAGCTGTGGCCATGGGGTGGACCGTGGACGGCGGTGAGGTCACACCTTCCTTCCTGGAGCAACGGAGAGGGGTTGGTGGTGTCCTGCGAGCTGGGCACGGTCGGCCGGCGGGCATGGCGTCGGGATGGCGCTGCACTGCTTCCCTAGGCCATTTGGTAGGTCTTTGATGGCCTGGTTAGGGCTAGGGGATACAAAGATGGTTAATGGGGCTCAAATGGCCCGACCAATTTTGATCAAAACAGTATTTGTTAAGCCAGTTTGATTCTGCTCACAAGGTGCTCGACACAATGGCCGCATGAAGAAAACTTTGGAATTTTTGAATGAATTTGGGTGGAGTTGTTGATCTTAAGCTTGAGCATCTCTGGTTGCTTGGTATTTTCAAATTGAGTTCATTTGGATGGTTATTGAAAAAGTGTGATCTATACACATACATTTGATTCCATTTTCAAATGTCTTTTAAATTTAATGTTTGAATGTTTTTGGAATATCACAAAGTGGGCATTGGTACATTACTACTTGTACTAGCAAGGGGTGCAAAGATCCACAATTATTTCTATTTGAAATTGAGTTCTAGGAACACCCAAAGTGGGTTAGTTGATTAAAATGTCAAAACTGACCATTTGCCTTATTAATTTTTATTTATTTATTTTTCTTTGGTTTTTGCTTGGGAATGATCTAGATGATTTGGCATTAATCTTAGAGTCATTTTACAACCATTAGAACAAACAATCATGGCAATTCAAAACAACTCCTATTTAATGCAACACATGTATGCATTCTTAATTATTTAAATGAGAAAAAGTTTTTGTTAACCCTAAATTGGGTGATTTGGATCTTGATCACTTGGATTAAAGTTTTGGGATGTTACACTTGTACTTCCTGGATATTTCTTGGGGTGACATGGGGTGGAATCCCCAAGCTTGAGCTTAGTCCATTCTTCATCTTATTATATCATTCTTTCCTTAACACCTGGAAATTTTCCTTCATACAAAGCTTCACATAATATTCATTAGCAACATTAGTGTACTCAATATAATAAGTCTTTGGGTTCAGTTTCAACACCAATAAACTTTCATTAAAACACAAGCTACTGTAGCACTTCCCTTAAAAATCCCAATTCCCCAAAGAGAACCCAAAGAGGAATCAACAAGAAGCAAATGCAAATAATGGCATAAATCTATCAAAACAGACCAGCAGATAGAAACCAATTTTTTCGAAGACCTTCTGTTTCTCAAATCAAAAAGTATTGAACTAACGAAAGTTGTATAACAACCTGGGGTAGAATCACAAAACAATACAGCTCAAACCGACGTACAGAGATTTTACACAAATTTTTACAGCGAAGCACAAAAATCTGTTTCGGGACAACAACTTTCCCAAGCATTACTTCTCTCTCATTAGAGGTTACTCTTGGCACAAAACGCAAATAAAAAGGATAAGGAAAGGTTATTACTAAAGAAATAACTTCCAAGACTCAACTAAAACTTTTGGGTTATCTCCCAATAAGTACTTTTCTTTAATGCCTTTAAGTTAGGCATAGGAGCAAGATTCAAGTATTTTCGAATGAATAAGCATTAAGATCAATACCAGAAATATCTTTCTTTTTCAAGGCTTCATGCATTCCTACAAGTTTTTAACTGAAAAGATTCCATGGAAAGATTTGTTTTCGTTTCATAGGCATGAACACAAGTTTTCAAGGTCGACCCCCACTTAACCATTACTCATATTTCCAATCACTTTGCTTTTTGAAAACGTTTTTAGGTAACAAGTACAACTAATTTTTTTTGTAATTCGAACTCCCTATCCATACTAATATGTAGAACAACGTAAAGCTGAAACTAACCTACTTAGAGATAAAGCAAACAAGTGCACACAAGAATATTCATCCGCACGCTATTGCTTCCCGGAAACGGCGCTAGAAAAGGTCTTGATAACCCACAAGTATAGTGGATCGTGTGTAGCCTTTTCGATAAGTCAGAGTGTCGAACCCAACAATGAGCTAAAGGGAGGATAAATGTTCTCTCAAGTTCTATCAACCATTCATACAACTCTACGCACACTAAACATTTGCATTATCTAGGGAATAAAACTAGAGCAACAATACGAGTACTAGAGATAGCTTTGCATGATAATAAATAACAAGCAAGTAAAGTTAGTTGATGCAGCAATAAAATACACTAAACTAATAGAACCATGAGTGTGGAATAGTGGTGTTAATTGTGGTGGTTTTGCCCAAGTTTAAATAACGAATAGATCAGGTTCATTGTCTTCGATGCAGTTTTCTATGCGGGAGAGGCTAAATATACATGCGATTCACTACTTGGAATTACATGTACTATATGATTGAATTGTTAGCAAACACCCATAAGTACTAATCAATGCATTAAGGTTTCCCCAACCATAGCCTTAAGTTTAATGGTCTTCTTACTCCCATACGTGCAACGTTCCGGTTCGTGTCCTCATGTTTCTGTCACTCCGTCAGAACTCCCCCCTTCCTTTTACACATACTACAAACCCTATGATGTTTAATTCATGCGCGCACAAATATAATGGGTACTAAAGGACTATACCATATCAACATACAACTCTAATAAACCAAAGACGTTCAACCATTCAATCTAAGAACAAAGAAACTACACAAATATTACATAGATCATAGGATTATAACTTATAGAGTCAAACACCATGTTTACATAGGACAGTACAGAGGTGTGTGGCAGGATGAACCACTACATACTAGGATGATTAGGTGATAGAGATGGCGGTGAAGAAGGTAAAGATGGTGAAGAGGGCGGCGGCAGCGCGGGGGACTCCTTCCCCGCCGCCGGTATGGGGGAGCACCGTACCTTAGCCCCCTTCCTTCATGGCTTCTTGGGAGCCCTCCCCCATGGAGATGGGATCCATGGGGGAGGCAAAAATGTGGCTTTGGCGGCTGCAAATTCGTGGGTGGAGATGCTCTAGGCGGATTAGGTTTCCTCCCTTTATATAGCTTCTCGGATTCCCGTCACCCTATCTTGGACTACAGTAAATTGGGCCTAGAAGGTCCGTCCGGACTCGGAATCAGCTAAATCTTATGTCCAGAACATTTGTTGTGACATTTCCAAAAACTTTGTAGTTGAAGAGTTTTCCATTTGATGCAGTCTTCGACCCGAAACGTGACCATCTTCAAAAAGAGTTCTGAGACAGATTTCTGGAAAATCCCAATTTGACTCTAGCAAGGTTTCCACTTGGTAATTCCTACATATCAAAGTGTAAAACAAGAAAATTGTGCACTTTTGCAACTATTAGTAGGTTAGTCCAAATAAATCATAAACTTTATACAAAAAAGAGTGTCAAAAGCATATTGTTAGCATAAAACCATCAAAAATTATAAATACGTTATGGATGTATTAGTGTGCTAATTAGACTTAGTTAAGTATAGTTTGGTGATTGTGTACCCCGTATTCATTTATAGACGATAGTGCCGACCAAGTCTACGAGGAGGAGGAGTTCTACCTCGAAGAATACGAAGAGAACTTCAATCACTACACCAATCAAGGCAAGCTATTATTAGCAAGCTAGAACTAAGCAAGTTAACACTTGCCCCCTTTTGATAACTTAAGCAATTGCATTAGGCATGCTTGGTTATAAATTTTGATTATTACCCATCCCAAGTTCTACTTGAAAGCTTTACTCTTTTACCTTTACCAAAGTTCTTTACTCTTAGTTAATGCTTTGTGAGATTTTGAAAAGATAGTATAAATATCATAAATAGTATAAAAGTAGGGATATACTTAGATGTCATTCTATAGCATGAGACTGAAGATTAGCATCCCACATTAGTAAACACTCTTAACTTAGTGGCTAGTGGTAAACATAAAACTTGATCACTTTAGATGGGAATACTTGGTAAAAATGATTTTGAAAACCTTGGAATGATGAGTCAGTCTATTGAAATGTTTTGACATGTGTTGAGAAACACAAATGGATTTGATGATGAAAATGTTGAGGCATGAGCCTTAGCCCGTTATAAAAACTGACGGTTGGGTTTGGATGTGATATCATTCCAATTTTGCCGTACAACCACAATACCTGAATTGGGTAAGGCTTAGCCGGAAGTTTATATACATTAGTATGGGTTCCCTCACGGAAGAGGTTGGAGCTGAGACTACCTCTTGATGATGTCCACCTTTGTAGTGCCCAGGATGGCAGATGGCCATGGCTGGGAGGCCAAGCTCATAGGAGAGGTGCTTATACTAGAGTGTGTAAAGGAAAGGTTATGATTGATTGTCCCCATACTAAGTATGATGATTCAGGGTTATCCCTGACGGATGTATCAAATTTTGTGGTGAAAGTGTACCACCTCTGTAGGGTGTCAAACTATTCGAATAGTCGCGTCCGCGGTCATGGACAGTTGGAGTGGCCAGACTGTTCCGTCTTTAGATATTTTCAAAACTACTTGTGATGTTAACTATGATTTTGACTTGACCACAACAAGGTTGTGAATATGAAAACTAGGTTCCCAACTTAACTGATTTAGAACCTTTAAGTTAACTTTCTTTGCTTCTGAACTCAGTTTAGATAAACCTTGCTTTTTGCAAATAAACTTAGATCTTATGATTCCTACTAGAACTACCTTACTTGTTAGTGATAGTTTGCGAGTACTTAAAGAGTACTCATGGCTTTGTCCCTGGCTATTCCCGTGGCCAGACTATGAGGAGGACTGTTAGGAAGATGGATAGCAGGACGGCTACAACAACTAGGATCATCTCCCATCATCAGCATTCCCTATGACACTGAAGATAGAGTCCACTGCAACGCTTATTATTCCGCTGCTTGTTTGTATTAAGACTGGATCCTGAGATCCTTTATTTGTGTGAGACCTTATTATGGTTTGTAATGAATGATGTACTGTGTTATTCAATCTATTATGTCTCGCAAAAATGGTAATCCTGGGATTGCGATGTATGGCATAACAGGCATCTGGGATTAAAAATCCGGGTGTTGACAAGTTGGTATCAGAGCCATCCTGACCATAGGAGACCTTAGTTAGAATGGACGTCCGAACAAAAGCTTAGTTTCCCAAAGAAGTAAGTATTTATGAAAACATATTCCCACTCTTATCCTTGATTCTTTCAAAAAAAATCATGTTCCTAAAAAATTCTTACATTCTTAAATAAAATTTGACACACTTGATCACCTCGCTAACTTACTCATCCAAAATTCTTATAGATGGAATTTCAGTATTGCAAGTTCTACCAGTTGGGCAACGGAGGCTAGTTGATCTTTGAGAGGGATCTTGATGCACTGTTAGAGTACCTTGAGTGCCCGCATCCGGAGTTCTTCGGAGCCCAAATCAAGGATTTTCCAAGAGGAGATCTACAATGGCTGATAGTTGCAGATCTACGAGGCAAGATGGAGGCAACCCTGTCTGAGAAGATTCAATTCACCGTGCACGAGAACAACTGGCTAGATGGATTAGCCAGGGCTATGCATGAAGCTCTTGCTCGTCTGTGTGGGAAAAATGTCAACTTGATCCAGGGAACTCGCTTTGCTCATTACGCAAGGCGTGATTCTATGGGAATGCCATTGGAGATGCCAAGACACCCAGAGATGAAGCGCCAAGTGGAGAATCTTGACTTCCTGCTATATGATAGACAGAAGGAATTGGACAATGCTCGAGCCTACGCCAACCACAACCTTCCATTGCCGCCAAGAAGGACCAGACTTTCGCTATGCTAGTCAAAGATCGCCAATCACTTTGTCATCAATGCGAGAAGAACGATCGCACCATCGCTCGTCTTTGCAAGAGGGTTGCCGCCTCAAGAAGACCATCTAGGAGCAAGAAGTCCAGCTTGCAGACAAAGAAGAAGAGGCATAAGGTGAAGACATCTAGGGAGATATTCACTCAAACGTCAGTGATGACAATGACTACCTGGAGGATGATGCCATAGATTTATACACCGATGATGATGACTCCGACTTCATTGATGATGAGTAGATGCACTTGATCACCCTCGTAGGAATGAGTTGTATCGGTCCCACTTTATCTTAGTGCACAGAATGGTTCTTAAAACCATCTGTTTACCTTTTGTGTTGTGGTGTGTGTTGTATTGTGTGCTTGAATGAAGGAATGAAAGAGAAAGAGTTAGTTTCAAAACCTAAGTTCAAACTCAAAGTTTAAAGCTTTTGAAACAAAACCATGAACCTTAGAACTTTCCCTCCTACGTCATTATCTATCTCAATCTTCAGATGACTCGTGGAAACCCTGGAGGAAGCAGCTCATCACAGGACCCGATGTTGCAGATTCTGCAGATGCTAGTTTCAGGCCGTGAAGCTACTAGAGCAGAGCGCCAAGCCAACCTAGCCACCCTGCAACAGATAGCTCAGATGGCCCACACTAATCAAGGCCATGGAAATCGGGATCATCATAGATCCAAGCTTAAGAACTTTTAGAATACCAATCCCCCTATCTTTAACAAATCTGAGGATCCCTTAGATGCTGATGACTGACTACAAACAATGGAGAATAATCTAGAAGTCACAGGAGTTGACGCCAACGAGAAAGTATTGTTTGCCACCCACTATCTGTCAGGAGATTCAAGAGCCTGGTGGAATAGCACTCATACTATGAACCACAGTTAGATCATGACGTGGGAAGCTTTCAAGATCAAGTTCAGCCGCACCCATGTGCCGTAGGGTTTAGTCACCAGAATGAGAGATGAGTTTAGAGAACTGAAGCAAGGCAGGATGACGGTAGTTGAATACCGTGACAAATTTCTATCCCTCGCCAGATATGCCCCTGATTAGATCAACACTGAAGCCAAGAAGAAAGAAATATTCCTTAACGAACTGCATGATGAGATGCAAACGGTGTTAGTCAACATCCATTTTGAAGATCTCGAAGAGCTAGTCGACTCTGCCATCCAGATGGAAGGGAAGATAAACCAAGCCAATGAAAACCGCAAGCGCAGAATGATGCACCAGACTAGGTCCCACAATACCCAGAAGTATCGCCCCAACCTATCTACAGGATATGCCCCAAGGAACAATAGACCCCCGATGTCTCGTCCAAGCTACCCCAATCGTATCGGAGGAAACGTGAGGTCCGGAGGAAACCACAAAAACAACCCTGGCAACTCCAACAACTTCAACCGTGCACCGCCAAAGTCCAACAACAACAATACTGCCCCAAGGACTGGAAGCAATGTCGTGCCTATTGCAGCCAAAGACAAGTCCCAAATTACTTGCTTTGAATGTGGAGTCAAGGGTCACTACTCCAACGAGTGTCCCAAGAACATCACAGCCACCACCAATGTGAATTCCCCAGCTCAGCAGCAACAACGTGTTCAGCCTGGAAGAAGACTTGCCCCAGGGAATTCGCTCAACCGCAACGGTCGTCTGTTCCACATGAATGCTGAAGAAGCCCAGGAAGCGCCAAATGTCGTGCTGGGTATGTTTTCTGTTAACTCAGTACTTGCGAGAGTGTTATTTGATTCTAGAGCATCGCACTCGTTTGTTACAGAAGAATTTGCATGCACTAGTAAGATTCAACCAACAAAATTGAAGCATGTTATGATAGTTCAAATACCTGGTTCAACCACCAAAGCTAGAAAAATTTGCAAGGCTGTGCCTATCAGAATCCATGGGATATATTTTTATGCCAATCTAATTGTACTTGGAACCAAAGGTTTGGAAATAGTACTAGGAATGGATTGGATGTCGAAACATAAAGGATTGATCGACTGTGCCAAGAAAGCCATAACCATGACCAGTAGCTCTGGAGTATCAGTAGAGCATGTATCTGAGATATTGCCCCATCAATTCAAATGCAACAAGAGTCTAGCCCTACCCACCATATACCAAGTCAGAGTAGTCTGTGAATACCCCGGTATGCCCCAAGATCGGAATATCGAGTTCATTATTGAACTAATTCCTAGAACTGGACCCATAGCTCAGAGACCTTATAGCATGAACCCATCTGAACTAGTGAAGCTGAACAAGCAACTTGATGCTATCCTAGAGAATGTCTTGATTCAACCAAGCGCATCGCCATGGAGATCGCCCGTTCTATTTGTTGATAAGAAAGATGGAGGTAACCGTTTGTGCACGGATTACTAGAAGCTGAATGATGTCACCATCAAGAACAAGTACCCACTGCCCACGATTGAGGATCTGTTTGACTAGTTGACTGGTGCTAGAGTGTTTTCTAAGATTGATCTTAAAACTGGTTATCATCAACTCAAGATTCGTGCAACGGATATTCCAAAGACCTCCTTTACCACCAGATATGGATTGTATGAGTATATGGTCATGTCTTTTGGATTAACCAATTCCCCCGCTTATTTCATGAATCTCATGAATAATATTTTTATGAACTTTCTAGATAAGTTTGTCGTTGTGTTTATCAATGATATTCTAATCCATTCCAAGTCAGAAGAAGACCATGAGCAACACCTGAGAACCATCCTTGAAACCCTTAGAGAGCATCAGTTGTATGCCAAGTTCAGCAAATGTGAGTTTTGGTTGAAGGAACTAGGATTCCTCGGACATATTGTGTCAGCAGGAGGAGTCGCTGTTGATCCCGCCAAGATAAAAGATGTTGAAGAATGGGAAGCCCCAACCACTCAAACCTAAGTCCGTGCATTTCTCGGATTAGCGGGATATTATCGCAAGTTCGTAGAAGGATTTTCGAGCATCGCAAGACCGATGATCCAATTGTTGAAGAAAGACTAGAAGTTTGAATGGACCAACAAATATGAATCAAACTTTCAAGAGCTCAAGAAGAGATTGATTTCAGCCCCAATTTTTATTATGCCAGATATCAATAAGCCTTTATATGTGTATTGTGATGCATCCAAGATTGGTCTCGGATGTGTGTTGAAGCAAGAAGGCAAAGTCATAGCATATATGTCCCAACAACTGAAGAAGCATGAGCAAAACTATCCTACCCATGATCTTGAACTAGCTTCCGCAGTTTTAGCATTGAAGACATGGCGTCATTATCTTATGGGTAACCGTTGTGAGGTTTATTTGGATCACAAGAGCCTGAAGTATATTTTCACCCAGAAGGAGCTGAATATGACGAAAAGGAGATGGATAGAGTTAATCAAGTTTTATGACCTTGACATTCACTATCACCCCCAGCAAAGCTAATGTGGTAGCGGATGCTCTTAGCAGATTGCCGTGTATATTAAACACCATGATCAAAGAAGCCCAGCCAAGTTTGCATGAGGAGTTGGAGCAGTTTAGAACTGAGTTAGTTAGCAAAGGATTTTTAGCTAGCATTGAACTTCAACCCATGTTGATTAGCCAGATCAAGGAAGCCCAGAAGGGAAATGCAAGTATCGACGAAATCAAACATCATATTAGTACAGGAAAGGTACCTGGATTTACCGAAGATGGAGAAGGAGTTTTATGGTACAAAGGACGTATCTGTGTGCCAGCAGATTCAGAGCTGAAGCAAGTTATCATGCAAGAAGCTCATGATACTCTTTATTCTATCCACCCCGGAGTAACAAAGATGTATCAGGATTTGAAGGAGCAATTTTGGTGGCACAAGATGAAGAGAGAAATCGGAAGCTACATAGCCAAGTGTGATATCTGTCAGAGAGTCAAAGTGGAACATCAGAGACCCGCAGGACTGTTGCAATAATTGCAGATTCTGGAATGGAAATGGGATTCCGTCGGAATGGACTTTATCACCGGTTTTCCAACTTCTAGTAGGGTAAATAACTCTATCTGGGTCATAGTTGATAGACTGTCCAAGGTATCCCACTTTATACCTGTCAAGACTACCTACCAGAGTTCGAAGCTAGTAGAGCTGTATATTGCTAGAATTGTCAGTTTGCATGGAACCCCCTAAACCATAGTGTCGGATCAAGGGACCCAATTTACCTCAAGATTTTGGCAGAAAGTCCAAGAAGGATTAGGAACCAAGTTGAATTTCAGCACATCTTATCACCCGTAGACTAATGGACAAACTAAAAGAGTCAACCAAATCTTAGAAGATATGTTGAGAGCTCGTGTGTTAGAGTATGGATCAAAATGGGAAGATTGTCTGTCTTTCGTAGAATTCTCATACAACAACAGTTATCAAGCCAGTTTGCAAATGGCCCCATTTGAGTTCTTATATGGAAGAAAGTGTCGTACCCCTTTGAATTGGTCGCAAGTAGGAGAGAGTTAGATTTCGGACCCGACATCCTACAAGAAGCCGAAGAGAAGGTTCACAAAGTCCGTGAGCACCTCAAGAACGCCCAATCCAGACAGAAGAGTTATGCTGACAAGAGACGTAGAGACCAGACTTTCAATGTCGAAGATTTTGTATATCTCAAGGTTTCACCATTGAAAGGAATGCAACGTTTTTAGCTGAAAGGAAAGTTAGCCCCTAGATATATTGGACCCTTCAAGATTATGAATCGCTGAGGAGAAGTATCTTATCAACTAGAACTGCCAGAGGAGATGTCAGCCATCCATAATGTGTTCCATATCTCGTTACTTCGCAAATGCCTAGAAGTTCTGGAGAAGACCGAAGTGTTGAAGAACATCGATCACCGAGCCGTTGATATCAACAAGGATTTGACGTATCGCGAAGTGCCCATCCGTATTTTGGAAGAAGCCTTCAGAACCACCAGGACCCGGAGTATCAAATTTCTCAAGATCCAATATATCGGCACGAGATTTTGTTTAAGCAGGGAAGGTTTGTATCACCCCAAATATTTAATCAAGGTTATCAAGTTCCTAATCACCCAATTTAGGGTTAACAAAAACTTTTATTAAGAAGAAAGCATATGAAGGCATGTGTGTTTGCACTAGTATAGAATTGAGTGCATATTGCCATGCTTGATTGTTCTAAATGTTGTGAAATGGTTTAAAGGTGAATGCCACATCATCTAGACCATTTACAAATAAAATTCAAAGAAAAAGAAATCAAATAAGAATAAATAAGCAAATGGTCATTTTGACCATTTTTAACCACTAGGCCACGTTAGGTGTTCCTAGGAGAAGTTTTCTAACAGAAACATTTCTATCTCTTTTCCCCCTTGCTAGACCAAGTAAATATGTCTCAAGGCCCACTTTACAAACTTAAAAAAACATCTAGCAAAGCCATTTAATGGACATTTTAAAATTGAATCAAATGTATGTGTTAAGATCACACTTTTCAAAAACACATCAAATGAATTCACCTTGACCTATCCAAGCAAACCTACTCTCTCAAGCTTAAGGAAAGTTCACACAAAAAGTTTCAATCAAAAATTCAAAAATAATTTTCATGCGGCCATTTCCTCAAACATTTGGCAGGCACAGAATAAACACTAGACTAGCTGCACTATTTGGTACAGTGAGCATCGACCATTTGGTCTCCAGTTTAACCACTTGTCCCCTCTAAGCCTAACCCAGCCCCAGACCAGATCCCCATTCGTCGATGGCCCAGTGGAGCGCCGCCCGTTCTTGGTCGTTGCTGGCCGACAGTGGGCAGCACGCTAGGAGCCACGCCAGCCTCGCCCAGGACGCGCACCAGACACGCGAGCTCCTACCGCCACCCCTGTCCACCCCACGGTCGAAGCCCAGCCCTGGACCACACTAGCACCGCCGCGCACCACCTCTCTGCGCCGTGTCCAGAGCGCGCCAGTGCGCCACGCCCGACCAGCTTACACGCGCCGTGCCTTGACCTTCCCTCACGTGCACATACCCGTTGTGATAACAGCACCCCGGCAGACACCCCTGTTTGCCGCCGCGCGACCCGTAGCTCCCGTGCACCGCCGCAAACTCCTCTGCGTCCTCCCAGAGCGTCGCATGCGCCCGACCATTCCACACCGCCCCACGCCTCGCCTTTAAGCCAGTAACGACCGCCAGGAGACACTGCACCGTCCACCTACCCTAGCAATCCCCTTAGCTCTCTGTGCCGCCCTCGCCGGAGATGCCAGCCCGAACCGCTCGGTCTCCTCATCGAGCTATAAAAGGAGGCCACCCAGCCTCCATTCCTCACACCACTCGACTCCACACACATCACTGAGCCTCCTGAAGGGAATATGCCTGAGAGGCAATAATAAAGTGGTTATTATCTTATTCCATGTTTATGATAAATGTTTATTTTGCATGCTATAATTGTACTAATTGGAAACGTTAATACATGTGTGTTTCATAAACAAAATACAAAGTTCCTAGTACTGCCTCTTGATACATTGCAAATGTATCTATAATTTTTGATGTTCCATGCTTGGTTTTGTCTACTTTCTTGTCTTTTGTCCACACTTTGGAGTACTTTTCATATGATTTCTTGGACTAACCTATTAACAAGAGCCACAGCGCCAGCTGCCTGTTTTCTGTTGTTTATGGTTCCAGGAAGTCAGAAAATGAATATTCTCGGAATTGGACGGGACAAAAGCCAAAGTGCCTATTTTTTGGAAGTCATCAGATGCCAGAATACGAGACAGAGAAGGGCCGGGAGCGGCCACACCACCTGGCCACGCGGCTAGGCCTAGCCCACGCCATGGGGTGGTCTGGCCGACCCCAACACCCCCTCGGCCTCTCCTTCCGCCTATAAAATGCCCTCGGGACGAAAACCCTAAGTACCCGATCAAAAATCCACGAAAGAGTTTGTAGCCGCCGGCATCTCCATCCCTAGATCATGAGAGATCTGAAGCTCTTCCCGACACCTTGCCGGAGGGGAGAATTCACCCTGGAGGCCTTCTTCATCACCATGCAAGCCTCCGGTGTGATGCGTGAGTAGTTCATCTTTGGACTACGGGTCCATGTAGTAGCTAGATGGCTGGTTCTTCTCCTTTGTGCTATCATGTTTAGATCTTGTGAGCTCCGTTCATGATCAAGATCATCTATTTGTAATTCCTACATTGTGTGTCTGCGGGGATCCGATGGATATTGAGATGCTATTTCAGATTGATTATTGATTCTATCATGTCTTTTTTATTTGTGATCTTGCATGCTTTCTGTTGTTAGTAGCTATCTTGGCCAAGTAGATGCTAGCAACTCCAAGAGTTAGTATTTATGCTCGATAGTGGGTTCATGCCTCTGGTAATCTGGGGAAGTGACAGAAATCTCTAAGGTACTAGATGTGTTGTTGCTACTAGGGAGAAAACAACAATCCTTTGTTCATAGAACAATCGTATTGTTTACTTTACACGCAATTCATAAAGCAATAATCTATTGCTTGCAACTTAATACTAGAGGGGGTTCGGATGATAACCTGAAGGTGGATTATTAGTCATAGATGAAGTTGGATGGCGGTCTATGTATAATGTTGTAATGCCCAATCAAGTTCCAAAGGAGTCAAGATGATTAGTAAATGCATGTATTGCTTTCTCGATGTCTGTCAATTGCCCCGTTGTGATTTGTTCACCTAGCATGTTATCTATCTAAGGAGAGCCACCTCTAGTGAAATATGGATCCCGGTCCTTTCTTTTACATACAATCTACAAATTGTTTACTGCTTTGTGTTTACTTTCTGCAAACTATTACTTCCTTCCATTCGATACGTTTAATCCTTTGTTTTCAGCAAAACACGGTGAGATTGACAACCTCATCGCAAGTTGGGGACAGAGTTCTGTGGTTGTGTTGTGCAGGTCTCCACGTTGCTACTAGCACCGGTAGTGCGCCCTGCCAAGTCTCAGCTAGCAACACCTTTGGGGTGTTTCCTTGCTCCTACTGGTTCGATTAAACCTTGGTTTCATAACTGAGGGAAACTTGTTGTTGTGCTCATCATAGCATCCTCTTGGGGTTCCCAAACAAGCTTGTTAATACACGAGCCATCAAGCACTTTTCTGGCGCCGTTGTCGGGGAGTCAAGGACATCTTCACAAGGGGAGTCCCTCATAACCAATCTTTACTTTGTTATTTTTGTTTTGCTTTGTTTCTTTTTGCTTTGTTTACTTGTTTTGTTATCCAAAAACACACAAAAAAATTAGTTTTACAAGTTTGCTTTCTTTATTAAAAACACAAAAAAATGACTACTCTGGAAAATACTAAGTTGTGTGACTTCACTAGCACCAACAACAATGATTTCATGAGCACACCTATTGCTCCACCTGTGCCTGAAGATACTTTCTTTGAGATAAAACCTACTTTACTCAATCTTGTTATGAGAGAACAATTTTCTGGTATTGGTAATGAAGATGCTGCCGCCCATATAATTAACTTTGTTGAACTTTGTGAGATGCAAAAGCATAGGGATATAGATGGTGATATTATGAAGCTGAAATTGTTTCCTTTCTCTTTGAGAGGAAAAGCTAAAGAATGGTTTAATTCCTTAACTAGGAATAGTATTGATTCTTGGACTAAATGCAAAGATGCTTTCATTGGAAAATACTATCCTCCTGCTAAGATTATCTCTATGAGAAGTCAAATAATGAAGTTTAAACAATCTGATAATGAACATGTTGCTCAAGCTTGGGAAAGAATGAAATCTTTGGTAAAGAATTGTCCCACTCATGGACTGACTGCTTGGATGATCATCCAAACTTTTTATGCAGGATTGAATTATTCTAAAAGGAACCTATTGGATTCTGCTGCTGGAGGTACCTTTATGACCATCACTTTGGGTGCTGCAACAAAACTTCTGGACAATATGATGGTTAATTATTCTGAATGGCATACTGAAAGAGCTCCACAAGGTAAGAAGGTAAATTCTGTTAAGGAAACCACCTCCTTGAGTAATAAGATTGATATTATTATGTCTATGCTTGTGAATGGGAAAGCCCATATTGATCCAAATAATGTTCCTTTATCCTCTTTGGTTACTCAAGAAGAGCAAGTTGATGTGAACTTCATAAGAAATAATAATTTTAGCCATAATGCTTATAGGAACAATTTTGGTTACAACAATTATAAGCCATATCCTCCGAACAATGGTAATGCTTATGGAAATTCTTACAACAATAATAGGAGTGCACCCTCTGAACTTGAAGTTATGCTTAAAGACTTTATTAGTAAGCAAACTGCTTTCAATAAAACTATTGAGGAAAAACTCTCTAATGCTGAAAGAAATATAGCATCTTTGGCTGAAGCTCAATCTTCTTTGAATAAAATGGCTGCTAAACCTGAAACTAATGATAATCCCTTTGCATCTACTAATGCTATACAAGTAAGAATTGATGAAAATGTTAGACTATTAGCTGAATTACATGCTAAGTGGGAAAGAGAAGATGAAATTGCTAGAAACATTAGTGTTTTTACTATTACAACCACTAGTGTTGAGGCTAGTAATAGTTCTACTACTTTAGATGATAAATTTCATTTTGATCTTGATGGTTGCAATATCTCTGAAGTTATTAAGTTCCTACAAAAGCTTGATAAAAGTCCTAATGCTAGTGCTATGAACATGGCCTTTACGAAACACATTACTAATGCTCTCATAAAGATTAAAGAATAAAAGATGAAACATAAAGCTTAGATTCCTATAAAACAATAAGATGGTTGGGAACCCATCATTAATATGAAAGTGAATGACTTTGATTTCAAAGCTTTATGTGATCTTGATAGTAGTGTTTCTATTATGCCTAGAAGGATTTATGATATGCTTGATTTGCCTCCACTTGAAGATTGTTATTTGAATGTCCCACTTGACGATAATGCTAAAAATAAACTCACGAGGAGTCTTAATGATGTTCTTATTATGGTTAACAATGCCTATGTCCCCGTTGATTTCTATGTTTTGGATGTTGAATGCAATGCTTCTTGTCCTATTACTTTGGGAAGACCTTTTCTTAGAACTGTTGGTGCCATTATTGATAGGAAAGAAGGTACCATTAAATATCAACTCCCACTCAAGAAAGTTATAGAACACTTCCCCAAGAAGAGAGAGAAGATTTCTTTTGCTTCTCCTATGAAAACAAAATTTGGTCTTAATGCTTCTTCATTTGAGAACACTTGATTCTTTCTTGCTTCTTATGCCTAACTTAAAGGCATCAAAGAAAAGTACTTATTGGGAGATAACCCAAAAGTTTTAGATGAGTCTTGGAAGTTATTACTTCAGTAATAACCGCTCCTTATCCTTTTTATTTGCTTTTTGTGCCAAGAGTAGCCTCTAATGAGAGAGAAGTAATGATTGGGAAAGTTGCTGTCCTGAAACAGATTTCTGTGCTTTACTGTAAAAACTTCATGTAACATCTCTGAACGTCCTTTGGAGGCGTGAATGTTTGTGCTTCTGCCCCAGGTTGTTATCTAACTTTCGTTAGTTCAACACATTTTGATTTGAGCAACAGAAAGTCTTCGAAAAAAATCGTCTTTACCTACTGGTCTGTTTTGACAGATTTCTGTCATTTTCTGCATTTGTTTCTTGTTGGTTCATTTTTGAGTTTTTTTGGGGAATTGAGCTTTTTGAGGGAAGTGCTACAGTAGCTAGTGTTCTAATGGAAGTTTATTTGGTGTTAGAACTGAACTTCAAGACTTATTTATCTTGAGTGCACTAATGTTGAAAATAAAGATTGTGTGAAGTTTTGTATGAAGGAAAAATTTCAGGTGTATGGAAGGAATGAGTAATGAGATGAAGGATGGACTAAAGCTCAAGCTTGGGGATGCCACGCGTGTCACCCCAAGAAATATCCAAGAAGTACAAGCGTCAAAGCTTGGGGATTCCTACGGCATCCCCCTCTTCATCAATAAAAATCCCAGGTTTCTTCCAAACGCTTCATTTTTATTGTTTCATGCACAGTTGTGTTGTTCTTGATGTATCTTCGTTTTTGTTTTGGTTTTTCGTTTGCTTGGTTTGCTTAGTTTGCTGAATAAATTGGTTGGACCCCCTCTTTCATACATTGGTTTTCAAATAGTTTGGTTTGGTTTGGAAAAGAGTAGGAAAGTTCATGTTTATGTGGTAAAAAGAGCTCGTTTTTGACTGTGGCCTATGCTTTGTCATGTGATGCCTGATATTGTTTTGGCTTTATGCTTAGTATTCTCTGATGTAGCATGACTTGTTATAAACAATTGAGATTGCTTAATGTGCCTTGGATGAATCATGCGTTGTTTTAGCATATTAAAGCATAGTATAGTGGTATTCTCCTTTGATGCTTTATTTAGGTTGACTTTGCGCATGATCACACCATGTTATGACTATCTCAAGTCACCATAGCCTTTATTATCCTTTAGTTTTCAACTTGTAGTATCACTCTATGCTTTGATCAATGATGTTTTGTCGCTCTGCATGATTATGGCCATTATTGCTCTCTTAGTTTGTCGCTCCCAGTCTTTTGCTAGCATCCACAACCAAATATGAGTTCCACTCATGCATCCAAATCCCTAAACCAAGTTATTCCAAAGAGTCCACCATACCTACCTACTAGCTTATGCTATTACAAGTATATTCATGCTTTTGTTTATCTTCCAAATTAAACTTGTTATGAGAAAACTAGTGATTAAAGCTCTCACGAACATGATGGCACACTTTACTTTTCTTGCCCTTAATAAACTTGAACCATTGGGTCCTTCTTTGTTGCGTATATGCCCCGCTTTATAAGTTGAAATTAGCAGAACCATGTATCATGGGGAACGCTTTCAAAATTGCACTTGTACTTTGTACCCCGTTGATATCATGTTCTTTTGCTTACGGATCCCGACGGTGTGAAATAAAAGTGGAACTTGTAAGATCATGGAGTTTGTATGTGTGTTAGAGAAAATCCTGGGCCGCTAGCCTAAGCCATGCCTAATCATGCTGGAAACTTGCAGCATAACCATAATGAGCACTCTATGAAGCATCCTCAATAAAAACCTATGCAAATAGCAAATAAAAAGATCGTTGAGATGCTCATTGTCTGCTTGCCTGGTCATTTTGATTATGGGATAGCTCATGTATCATGTGCAAGGGGTACCCCGTTGGCGGTTCTTTATGATACACATGTACTTACAATGACAAGAGCTTACTTGTGACTAAAGTTGAGTAGCATGAGGTTCGGTCTTCGTAAGTAAGGGGCATGAGATTTCGGTTTATAACTTGTCAAGCATATCATCTTAGTTGTGTCACTTTAATCTTAATCACCTTCAAGATGCTTATGATAGGGGCAATGAGAGCTGAAAGCTATAAGTACCATAATTTTTGGAAGCTCTTTATGAGACTTGAATCCCTACTTCCTTTTATGGAGGCATTTCTTCCACCATTATATTGAGTCTCCACCTTCTACCTTTATGCACCTACTTTGAGAGCATAGTGGCCATTCTTAGTTCTATGTGCATTGTCCCAAGACTAGTTGATTGATGCATACCTTGATATTGCTTGTTTTAAACTATTTGTATCTAGTAACTCTTATGAACTTTGAAGGTGTCCTATGCATTTATATTTGCTACTCTATGAGGGACAAGTTGAATGCTATTATGCTATGTTTTCTTTATGTGAAACAAACAAACGTCTTGCAAAGCATTGTTATTCATGAATCTTTTGTTTGTGCCTTTTCATATTGCATCATAGTTTCTTTGTATTATTGCTAGAACTTTGTCTTTCATGTTTTGATTGAAGTACTATGATCCCAGCTTTGAATGGTTTACAAATACTTTGATCAAGTCGTTGATGGTGCATATCACCTCAAAAATTATTCTTTCTTTTTATCACTTACCTACTCGAGGACGAGCAAGAGTTAAGCTTGGGGATGTTGATACATTGCAAATGTATCTATAATTTTTGATGTTCCATGCTTGGTTTTATCTACTTTCTTGTGTTTTGTCCACACTTTGGAGTACTTTTCATATGATTTCTTGGACTAACCTATTAACAAGAGCCACAGCGCCAGCTGCCTGTTTTCTGCTGTTTTTGGTTCAAAGAAGTCAGAAAATGAATATTCTCGGAATTGTACGGGACAAAAGCCAAAGTGCCTATTTTTTTGGAAGTCATCAGATGCCAGAATACGAGACAGAGAAGGGCTAGGGGGCGGCCACACCACCTGGCCGCGCGGCCAGGCCTGGCCCGCGCCATGGGGTGGTCTGGCCGACCCCAACACCCCCTCGGCCTCTCCTTCCGCCTATAAAATGCCCTCGGGACGAAAACCCTAAGTACCCGATCAAAAATCCACGAAAGAGTTTGTAGCCGCCGGCATCTCCATCCCTAGATCATGAGAGATCTGAAGCTCTTCCCGGCACCTTGCCGGAGGGGAGAATTCACCCTGGAGGCCTTCTTCATCACCATGCAAGCCTCCGGTGTGATGCGTGAGTAGTTCATCTTTGGACTACGGGTCCATGTAGTAGCTAGATGGCTGGTTCTTCTCCTTTGTGCTATCATGTTTAGATCTTGTGAGCTCCGTTCATGATCAAGATCATCTATTTGTAATTCCTACATGCTGTGTCTGCGGGGATCCGATGGATATTGAGATGCTATTTCAGATTGATTATTGATTCTATCATGTCTTTTTTATTTGTGATCTTGCATGCTTTCCAGTGTTAGTAGCTATCTTGGCCAAGTAGATGCTAGCAACTCCAAGAGTTAGTATTTATGCTCGATAGTGGGTTCATGCCTCTGGTAATCTGGGGAAGTGACAGAAATCTCTAAGGTACTAGATGTGTTGTTGCTACTAGGGAGAAAACAACAATCCTTTGTTCATAGAACAATCGTATTGTTTACTTTACACGCAATTCATAAAGCAATAATCTATTGCTTGCAACTTAATACTAGAGGGGGTTCGGATGATAACCTGAAGGTGGATTATTAGTCATAGATGAAGTTGGATGGCGGTCTATGTATAATGTTGTAATGCCCAATCAAGTTCCAAAGGAGTCAAGATGATTAGTAAATGCATGTATTGCTTTCTCGATGTCTGTCAATTGCCCCGTTGTGATTTGTTCACCTAGCATGTTATCTATCTAAGGAGAGCCACCTCTAGTGAAATATGGATCCCGGTCCTTTCTTTTACATACAATCTACAAATTGTTTACTGCTTTGTGTTTACTTTCTGCAAACTATTACTTCCTTCCATTCGATACGTTTAATCCTTTGTTTTCAGCAAAACACGGTGAGATTGACAACCTCATCGCAAGTTGGGGACAGAGTTCTGTGGTTGTGTTGTGCAGGTCTCCACGTTGCTACTAGCACCGGTAGTGCGCCCTGCCAAGTCTCAGCTAGCAACACCTTTGGGGTGTTTCCTTGCTCCTACTGGTTCGATTAAACCTCGGTTTCATAACTGAGGGAAACTTGCTGCTGTGCTCATCATACCTTCCGCTTGGGGTTCCCCAACGAGCTTGTTAATACACGAGCCATCACCTCTCATATAAACTAGCTTGTTGATTAACAAGATGATCAAGGTTTCCTGATCATGGACATTGGATGTTGTTAATAACGAGGTCACAACATTGATGGAATGATGTGATGACAATTCATCTGAAGTATAGCATTACGATCAAAGTCATTATGTTTATATTGCTATAACATCATACGAAGTAATCTTAGTCCTTAGACCATGAGATCATGTTAATTGCTGACATCAGAAGAGTATCTTGATAACATCAAACGTCACACCGTAACAGGGTGACTATAAAGGTGGGTTCAGTGCTACAAAGGTGTTATGTTGAGGCTCATGGATCAAGAGTGGGATTTGTCCATCCGGATGACGGATAGATATACTCTGGGCCCTTTCGGTGATATCATATTAAGATAGCTTGCAAGCAAGTGATGTGATCACTAGAATGTTATATCAAGGGAACGAGAAAAGAGTGCATGTTGGCAATGAGATCAAATTAGGTATGGAGATACCGATGATCGAATCTCGGACATGTAATATATCGCGAGACAAAGGGATTTAGTTACTAGCATTAAAGGTTCTCACGATCACAGAAGTCATCGTTGAATGTGTAGGAGTCAGTATGGATCTCTAGGTCACGCTTCTGATTATTGATCTAACAGGGGTCTCGATCATGTCTGCATTATTCGCGAACCGTAGGGTGACACACTTAAGGGATACCGACACCATTTGGAGCAAATATGTTTCAGATAAAGATTTAAGAAAGCGCTGGAATTATTTCAATAGACACCGAAACTGTTTCGGGTGAAATTGCTGAAATTGGTTCTACATGTAATATTGAAATGTTGCAGGGGGTTTTATCTGAATGTTTGTTAATTAAAGTAATTAACAAAATTCTGAATAAATTAATAAAAGAGTTTTATTAAATGAGAGAGCATTAAATTTGGAGAAATTTAATGCATTTAAAGTGGAGACTTAAAAGAGAATGTGAAGGGGTATTTTAATGTGGAGGGGTTACCACCACATGAATGGGGGAGGTGAGGAGTCACCCTCCCATGGGGCGCCGGCCATGGGGGAGGGGTACCCACCCTCCTATAAATGGCCCCCCTCACACCCCTTCTTCCACACACCTCCTCGTGAAGGATCTCTCTCCCCCTCTAGTATTTTTCCCCCATGGTCTCGAATTAGCGAGATACATGTTCCCGGTGGCTTTATCTGGAAAGGAGTTGCTGCTTCCGCTGCTTTGCTGGAGCGAGGGACGGAGGTTGTCGGGGTACCGGACGTGTGTGCGATCACGGATGCACCGCTGCTTTGCGGTGCTGGACTTGGTGGTGCTGGACTTGCTGGAGCTGGATCTGATGGACGTGTTGGAGCTGGACCTGCTGGACTTCATCACGATCTTGAGATTGGTAAGTGTACGACTATATCATCCACGAGTTCCAACTCGTTAACAAAGCTTTGTTGTCTTCGAGGGTAAGTTCTCTATGGATGTATATCCACCCGTTACTTGTATCTAGTAGATAGATCTTGGCGTATAGTTCCCACCATAGGAAATTTTTTGTTTTCTATGGTGTGAACCCAACACCTCCCACACCCCTTCCCGGAGCAAGGCGAGCACCACCGTGCCGTAATTGCACCGGAGTCCGCCGCTGCTGGAGGAGAAGGGCGACGTCGATTGCGACCACACCAAGCCTTGACGTGACCGCACCTTGCTTCACCGTCGTCTACCATGTCATTTGCCCCCGTCGCCGAGCCTAGATGGAACCCAGGTGAGCCCCGCCAGACCCCCACCGCCGTGCTAGGTCTAGTTCCTCGCTGGAGCTATTCGTCCTCGATGATGACTCTTGGCCGTTAGATTAGAAGTTGATCGCACGGCTCAGATTCGCCCATACCGTTTGGCTGACCAGTGGGTCCGCGCTTCAGCAACCCTCTAGGCCGCGGAGTGCCACTGGGCCGGCCCGTTAGCTTTCCCGCGCTGGGCCAAAAATTCAAACAATTGATTTTCCATTTTAGTTTAAATCCTATTATGTCCACTTATTCAAAAATCAATTCAGAGAGTTTCACATAACCAAATGGTATGATTCAAATTTTGTTAGAAAGGTAATTAAAATATCTATCCAAGCCCATTGGATTTAAATCATTTGGAGTTAGAGATAATCTATAGAAGAAATAACAAGACATAGACTTTTGCAACTTCAAACATTTTTCAAAAATCAACCATAATAGCTTTTGAGTTGATTGCAACTCTCAAAAATCACTTTAGATCATACCTATCTGAATATGGAATAATATTTAGGTTTGCATGCAGTGAAATTGGAATAGTACCAAAAGAATGCTATTAGAGTATTTCTAGTCACTTTAAATCATTTAAATGAGAATCTTAAACTTTATAAAATATGATCAACCCTTTAAATCACATTCCTATGTATTAGAATATGTAGTTATGACATTTGTCCACATGATCCCATATTTTAATTGGAGAATACTAAATCTTAATTAATTTCAATGAGTAGAAATTACTTTTCTCAAATAAAACAAATTAAACTAGTTCTTTAAATCTTGTGATGAGTGTGATGATGCTAGATCATCAAGTTTGAACCTTAGTGTGATAATTAGACTTAGTTAAGTATTGTTTGGTGATTGTGTACCCCGTATTCATTTATAGACGATAGTGCCGACCAAGTCTACGAGGAGGAGTTCTACCCCGAAGAAGACGGAGAGAACTTCAGTCACTGCACCAATCAAGGCAAGCTATTATTAGCAAGCTAGAACTAAGCAAGTTAACACTTGCCCCTTTTGATAACTTAAGCAATTGCATTAGGCATGCTTGGTTATACATTTTGATTATTACCCATCCCAAGTTTTACTTGCAAGCTTTACTCTTTTGACTTTACCAAAGTTCTTTACTCTTAGTTAATGCTTTGTGAGATTTTGGAAAGATGGTATAGATAGCATAAAGAGTATAAAACTAGGCATATACTTAGATGTCATTCTATGGCATGAGATTGAAGATTAGAATCCCTCATTAGTGAACACTCTTAACTTAGTGGATAGTGCTAAACATAAAACTTGATCACTTTAGATGGGAATACTTGGTAAAAATGATTATGAAAACCTTGGAATGATGAGTCATTCTATTGAAATGTTTTGATATGTGTTGACAAACACAAATGTATTTTATGATGAAAATGTTGAGGCATGAGCCTTAGCCCTTTAAAAAACTGATGGTTGGGTTCGGATGTGATACCATTCCAATTTTACCGTACAACCACAATACCTGAATTGGGTAAGGCTTAGCCGGAAGTTTATATGCATTAGTATGGGTTCCCTCTCGGAGGAGGTTTGAGCTGAGGCTACCTCTTGATGATGTCCACATATGCAGTGCCCAGGATGGCAGATGGCCATGGCTGGGAGGCCAAGCTCATAGGAGAGGTGATTATACTAGAGTGTGTAAAGGAAAGGTTATGATTGATTATCCACATACTAAGTATGATGATTCAGGGTTATCCCTGATGGATGTATCAAATTTTGTGGTGAAAGTGCACCACCTCTGCATAGTGTCAAACTATTCGAATAGCCACATCCGCGGTCATGGACAGTTGGAGTGGCCATACTGTTCCATCGTCAGATATTTTCAAAATGACTTGTGATGTTAACTATGATTTTGACTTGACCACAACAGGGTTGTGAATATGAAAACTACGTTCCCCACTTAAAGTGATTTAGAATCTTTACTTAGTTTTCTTTACTTCTGAACTCAGTTTAGATAAACCTGACTTTTTGCAAATAAACTTAGAGCTTAGGATTCCTACTAGAACTACCTTACTTGTTAGTGATAGTTTGCGAGTACTTAAAGAGTACTCATGGCTTTGTCCCTGGCTATTCCCGTGGCCATACTATGAGGAGGACTATCAGGAAGATGGATAGCAGGACGGCTACGACAACTAGGATCATCTCCATCGTCAGCATTGCCTGTGACACTGAAGATGGAGTCCACTACTACGCTTATTATTCCGCTGCTTGTTTATATTAAGGCTGGATCCTAAGATCCTTTATTTGTGTAAGACCTTATTTTGGTTTGTAATGGATGATGTACTGTGATATCCAATCTGTTATGTCTCGCAAAAATGGTAATCTTGGGATTGCTATGTATGGCATAACAGGCATTTGGGATTAAAAATCCGGGTGTTGAAAGTTGTGAATATGAAAAGTAGGTTCCCCACTTAAAGTGATTTAGAATCTTTACTTAGTTTTCTTTACTTCTGAACTCAGTTTAGATAAATCTCGCTTTTTGCAAATAAACTTAGAGCTTAGGTTTCCTGCTAGAACTACCTTATTTGTTAGTGATAGTTTGCGAGTACTTAAAGAGTACTCATGGCTTTGTCCCTGGCTATTCCCGTGGCCAGACTATGAGGAGGACTATCAGGAAGATGGACAGCAGGACGGCTACAACAACTAGGATCATCTCCCATCGTCAGCATTGCCTGTGACACTGAAGATGGAGTCCACTTCTATGCTTATTATTCCGCTGCTTGTTTGTATTAAGACTGGATCCTGAGATCCTTTATTTGTGTAAGACCTTATTATGGTTTGTAATGGATGATGTACTGTGATATTCAGTCTGTTATGTCTCGCAAAAATGGTAATCCTGGGATTGCGATGTATGGCATAATAGGCATCTGGGATTAAAAATCCGGGTGTTGACAGTTGTGAATATGAAAACTAGGTTCCCCACTTAAAGTGATTTAGAATCTTTACTTAGTTTTCTTTACTTATGAACTCAGTTTAGATAAATCTAGCTTTTTGCAAATAAACTTAGAGCTCTGGATTCCTACTAGAACTACCTTATTTGTTAGTGATAGTTTGTGAGTACTTAAAGAGTACCCGTGGCCAGACTATGAGGAGGACTATCAGGAAGATGGGCAGTAGGACGGCTACGACAACTAGGATCATCTCCCATCGTCAGTATTGCCTGTGACACTGAAGATGGAGCCCACTACTATGCTTATTATTCCGCTGCTTGTTTGTATTAAGACTAGATCATGAGATCCCTTATTCGTGTAAGACCTTATTATGGTTTGTAATGGATGATGTACTATGATATTCAATCTGTTATGTCTCGCAAAAATGGTAATACTGGGATTACGATGTATGGCATAACAGGCATCTGGGATTAAAATCCGGGTGTTGACATATCCAAAAGTGGTTGAGCTCATCCAACTCTTTTTGTGGGATATGCTCAACTACCATTTTGAGCCAAAAGTGGTTATCCATATCCCTCCACCCTCTAAACCCAACACTGGATAACCAAAAAAGTGGATATCCCGTGATATCCACTGGATAGCCAGTGAACCAAACAGCCGCTTAATGGTTGAATGAAGTTTATTTTGGGACGCCCTTTCTTTTGGTACTATCGTCAAAAAACGTTTCTTATGTTACCACTCACTGTACTGTGTAGTACTAGTAGTACTACGAATGACGATCTATTGAATATCCTTCGCCCGATGTTTGTGAAGGAAGTGAAAATTTCGAAACTCGGAAAGTTTGAATTGCTACTCTATTGTACTCCCCTAAAATTACTTGACTCTAATTTGTGTAGATTCGGATGTATATAAACATGTTCTAGTGCTAGATGCATTTGAATCTGATAAATGCAAGTCAATTAATTTGGGCCGGAGGGAGTAGTACTCGGGTTCGGCTCCTTCTCGAGAGAGCAGCTGATCGAGCCATATGTTTCATACTACTTCCTCTTCGCTTGTTTTACAAATATGACCAAATATGTCACCATTCAAATTCTTGGATATGGGATCATAAAGTATGATGTAGAGATATGGCCTTGACCTTGTGGTCGTTCGGCTTGAAATCCAAGAAAGTTCATACTCGTTAATAGCTAAGCTTAAATTCGTTTAAATTTCACCACTTACTTTTAGGTTAGCATTTTACACGATCGGTGGGAGCATATTTTACATGAAAGACCTAAAAAGGTAAATTTGCATGGAGGTCCATACATTTGGCCCAAAGGACCGTCAAAGGAAAACTTTCTAGTTTGGCTCCTTCTCGAGAGATAAGCTGATCTGAGCCAAACTCTTCATACTACTTCCTCTTCGATTGTTTTCATAATATGGCCAAATCTGTTGCCATGTAAATTATCTCATATGGGGCCATCAACATAAAGTATGATGTTGATATGGCCTTGACCTTGGTCGTTCTGCTTGAAATCCAAGAATGTTCATACTCGTTGACAAGTAAGCTTAAATTCGTTTAAATTTCACCACTTACACTTTTTGGTTAGAATTTTACATGGATGGTGGGACTACATTTTACATCAAGGACCTAAAAAAGGGAAAATTACATCGAGGTCCATACATTTAGCACAAAGGACCCTAAAACCAAACAAGGAATTGAAAACAGTCAGGTACGGCTTCTCGAGAGAGCACCTGATAGAAAAAAAATCTTCTTACTTGCTTTTCAGAAAATAAATTCCTGTCACTTAGAAAAATGAAATTAATTATTTTGTGTTTTTAATATCTTCGATTGTTTCCAAAAGATGGCCAAATTTGTTGGCCTACAAATTCTTGGATATGGGATCATAAGAATAAAGTACATTCTACATAAAGGACCTAAAAAGGGAAATCTACATCGAGGTCCATACATTTAACACAAAGGACCCTAAAATTGAGCAAACAAAACAATCGGGTTTGGCTCCTTCTCGAGAGAGCAGCTTGTCAAACCATACTCTTCATACTACTTCCTCTTTGATTGTTTTCAAAATATGGCCAAATCTGTCGCCATGCAAATTCTTGAATATGGGATCATCAACATAAAGTATGATGTAGAGATATGGCCTTGACCTTATCGTCGTTCGGCTTGAAATCCAAGATTTTTTCATACCCGTTGAGAACTATGCTTAAATTTGTTGAAATTTCATCACTTACTTATAGGTTAGCATTTTACACGGTTCGTGGGAGTACATTCTACATCAAGGACCTAAAAAGGGGGGAAATTACATCGAGGTCCATACATTTCGCACAAAGGACCCTAAAATTAAGCAAAGAAAACAATTGGGTTTGGCTCCTTCTCGAGAGAGCAACTGATCGAGCCATACTCTTCATACTACTTTCTCTTAGATTGTTTTCACAATATGGCCAAATCTACCGCCGTGCAAATTCTTGGATACTTGATCATCAGAATAAAGTATGATGTAGAGATTTGGCCTTGACCTTGTGGTTGTTCGGCTTGAAATCAAATAATGTACATACTCGTTGACAACTATAAGCTGAAACTCGTTTAAATTTCACCACTTACTTTTAGGTTAGAATTTTACATGGTCGATGGGAGTACATTTTACAACAAGGACCTAAAAGGGGAAATTACATCATGGTCCACACATTTAGCACAAAGGACCCTAAAATTAAGTAAGGACAACAGTAGGGTCCGGCTCCTTCTCACGAGATTAGCTAATCGAGCCATACTCTTCATACTACTTCATCTTCGATTGTTTTCAAAATATGGCCAAATTTGTCGACATGCAAATTCTTGGATATGGGATCATGAGCGTAAAGTATGATGTAGATATGGCCTTGTCCTTGGTGGTTCGTCTTGAAATTGAAGAGTGGTTCATACTCGTTGATAACTAAGCTTAAATTCGTTTAAATTTCACCACTTACTTTTAGGTTAGAACTTTACACGGTCGATCAGAGTACATTTTACATGAGGAACTTCAAAAAAGAAAAAATTACATCGAGGTCCATACATTTAGCATAAAGGACCCTAAAAGGAAAAAATTCTGGTTCGACTCCTTCTCGAGAGATCAGCTGATCTGAGTCAAACTCTTAATACTACTTCCTCTTCGATTATTTCCAAAACATGGCAAAATCTGTTGCCATGCACATTCTTTACCATGGGATCATGAGCATAAAGTATGATGTTGATATGGCCTTGATGACCATGGTCGTTCGGCTTGAAATCCGAGAATGTTCATACTCGTTGACAAGTAAGCTTAAAATAATCCTATAATTTTCACCACTTACACGTTTAGACCTAAAAACTAGGTAAATTACATCGAGGTCCGTACATTTAGCACAAAGGACCCTAAAATCAAGCAAGGAAAATAGTCGGGTTCGGCTCCTTCTCACGAGAGTAGATGATGCCATACTCTTCATACTACTTCCTCTTCAAAAAAATTCAAAATATGGCCAAATCTATCGCCATGCAAATTCTTTGATATGGGATCATCAGCATAAAGTATGATGTAGAGATATGGCCTTGACCTTGTGGTCGTTCGACTTGAAATCTAAGAAAGTTCATACTCATTGACAACTAATCTTAAATTCATTAAAATTTCACCACTTACTTTTAGGTTAGCATTTTTTCATGGTCGGTGGGAGCATATTTTACATCAAGGACCTTAAAAAAGGGGAAATTACATCGATGCACATACATTTAGCACAAATGACCCTAAAACGAAAACCTTTTGTTGTGTTGGTTCGGCTCCTTCTCGAGAGATTAGCTGATCTGAGCCAAACTCTTCATACTACTTCCTCTTCGATTGTTTTCAAAATAATATGGAAAAATATGTTGCCATGCAAATTCTTTGATATGGGGTCATCAGCATAAAGTATGATGTTGATATGGCATTGACCTTGGTCGTTCGTCTTGAAATCCAAGAATTTTTCGTACTCGTCGACAACTATGCTTAAATTCGTTTGAATTTCACCACTTACTTTTAGGTTAGAATTTTACACGGGCGGTGGGAGTACATTTTACATCAAGTACCTAAAAAGGGAAAATTACATTATGGTCCATACATTTAGCACAAACGACCCTAGAATTGAGCAAATAAAATAGTCGGGTTCAGCTCCTTCTCGAGAGAGCAGCTGATCGAGCCATACGTTTCGTACTACCTCCTCTTCGACTATTTTACAAATATGGCCAAAATGTTCACCATGCAAATTCTTGGATATGGGATCATCAGCATAAAGTATGATGTAGAGATATGGCCTTGATGTAGAGATATGGCCTTGACCATTTGGTCGTTCGGCTTGAAATCTAAGAAAGTTCCTACTCGTTGACAGCTGAGCTTAAATTTGTTTAAATTTCACCACTTACTTTTAGCTTAGCATTTTACACGATTGGTGGGAGCATATAATATGAAAATATAGTTCATGATGATTCTAATAACATTGAGTTGATGTCGAACATTTAGTCGAAGTTTATTAAATTTGACTCTGACCAGAAGTAATACGCATCCTAATTTGGAAAGGAGGTAGTACTACTTGCTTCATGGAAGAAGAAAAAGGAGCGCTCCTCACTTTCGAACCAGCTTGCTGCGGGTGTGCTTGGTGCTTCCTCTTCCTAGGGTACGGAAGTGGAGTAGTGCGGAGTAGGAAGGCTGGTCAGATCATAATGGTGAGCATCCAATGCGATGGGACGCTTTTGTTTTAGTTGCTGGCCAGATCAACCAATCCCCTTGTCTAGCACTTAAGTAGTACTCGTACTTGTACTAGTTGTACTGCGAATGGCGATCTTTTGAATATCCTTCCCCTGGATGTTTGTGAAGGAAGTGAAAATTTCGAAATCGGGAAAGTTTGAATAGCTACTCTATTGTACTCCCTCCATTTCAAAATATAAAATGTTTTAGCTTTGTGAAAGGAGTGTATCTAGATCCCTTTTAATGTGTAGAGTCACTCCAAATCTAGATGAACCTACACACTAAAACAAGTCTAGATACACTCCTTTCACAAAGCTAAAACATCTTATATTTTGAAACAAAGGGAGTACTATAGTAGTAGTAATACTTTTTGCCACCAAGGACCAAAATGGTTCCCACCGACGCAGCTGACGAACACGCCAAACACAGACGCGGAGCCGCCGACACAAGCCAGGTTGTCGGTCGACGTGCGTGCCCAGCGCCACTTTGTGGACAAGGGAGAGATCAACCAGCCGGGGTGTGGGGTGGGGACACTGGTCATAGTGGGGAGTAACTTAGTACTACTAACATGCATATGTTACTAGTCTAAGTTACTACTACCTCCATAGTGGAAAATAATATAGGTTTGGTATCATGCAAAGCCTCCTTTATTGCAATATAGACTCATTTTGTCTTGAAATGTGTGATGTTAACATAGCGAGTTACCACAAGGCTCTCTTTCATCATTTAATTGCATGAAATGTCATCTAAATGTTTACTGTTGGCAATAGATGTAGGACTACGTTACTACTATGTACTACCCAAGTTACTCTCACTATAACTAGCCTGATGAGGGAGTGAAGGAGAGAGAAAACACATTTTATTTTGCGTGCATACATATCATGGTCCTGAAATTTACTCTACTCACTGTACCTTGTACCTCGTGTCAGGAACCCATCCTAGCTTTTCTCTGGCATCACACCGCCTTGAAATCCTCCTCTTCGCAGCTCTCTCGCTACCTCCTATTTGCTCATATAGTCTCTTATGGCTCTTTATTTTTTAACAGAAAAAAGGAAATAAATTCTTCTTACTTGCTTTTCAGAAAATAAATTCCTGTCACTTGGAAAAATGAAATTGATTATTTTTTGTTTTTAATATCTTCGATTATTTTCAAAAGATCGCCAAATTTGTGAGCATGCAAATTCTTGGATATGGGATCATAAGCATAAAGTACATTCTACATAAAGGACCTAAAAGGGAAATTACATCGAGGTCCATACATTTAGCACAAAGGACCCTAAAACTGAGCAAAGAAAGCAGCTGGTCGAGCCATACTCTTCATGTTGGGTCCGCAGCATAGAAAACAAAAAAATTCCTACGATGAGAACTATACGCCAAGATCTATCTAGTAGATACAGAGCAACGGGTGGACATACATCCATGGAGAACTTACCCTCGAAGACAACGAGTTCTGTTAACGAGTAGGAACTCGTGGTTGATGTAGTCGTGCGCTTGCCGATCTCAAGATCGTGTGGAAGTCCGAGCGCCGCAAATCAGCAGCACATATGTCCTCGCACACACGTTCAAGCCACCGGACAACCTCCACCTCCTCGCTCTAGTGAATCAGCGGAAGTAGAAACTCCTTCCAGACGCAAGGCCACCGGGAACATGTATCTCGCTAATCCAAGACCATGGGGGAATATCTAGAGGGGGAGAGAGATCCTTCACGAGGAGGTGTGGTTTGTGAGAGGGGAGAGGGGGGCTTTATATAGGAGGAAGGGAGACCCCTCCCCTCTCATAGCCGGCGCATGAGGGGGGGACTCCTCCCCTCCTTCATTCATGTGGTGAACCTCCACTCACATAAACATGGCCTCCACCCAAAATCCCACTCACATGTATTTAATTTCCACCAAATTAAATGCAACTCTCAATTAATAAAACTCTTTTATTTATTTTATTCAGAATTTTGTTAATTACTTTAATTAACAAACATTCACATAAAACCCCTTGCAACATTTCAATATCTCATGCAGAACCACTTTCTGCAATTTCACCCGAAACAATTCCGATTTCTATCGAAACAATTCCTGTTTCTATCGAAACATTTCCTGCGCTTTGCAAACCTTTTGTCTGGAACATATGTGCTCCTAAATGGTATCTGGCAACCCTTAAGTGTGTCACCCTACGGTTCGTGAATAATGTAGACATGATTGAGACTCCTCTCAGATCAATACTCAGAAGCGGGACCTGGAGATCCATACTGACTCCTGCATATTCAACGATGACTTATGTGATCGTGAGAACCTTTAACGTCAGCAATTTAATCCCTTTGTCTCATGATATAATACATGTCCGAGATTCGATCATCGGTATCGAAATACCTAGTTTGATCTCGTTACCGACATGCACTCTTTTCTCGTTCCCGTGATATAACATTATAGTGATCACATCACTTGCTTGCAAGCTATCTTAATGTGATATCACCGAGAGGGCCCAGAGTATATCTATCCGTCATCGGGATTGACAAATTCCACTCTTGATCCATGAGCCTCAACATAACACCTTCATAGCACTGAACCCACCTTTATAGTCACCCTGTTACGGTGTGACATATGATGTTATCAAGATACTCTTCTAGTGTTAGCAATTAACATGATCTCATGGTCTAAGGACTAAGACTACTTTGTATGATGTTATAGCAATATAAACATAATGACTTGATCGTAATGCTATACTTCAGATGAATGTTCATCACATCATTTCACAAATGCTGTGACCTTGTCATTAACAACATCCAATGTCCATGATCAGGAAACCTTGATCATCTTGTTAATCAACAAGCTAGTCTATAAGAGAGGCATAAGTAGGAACCCTTTTTGTTTATTATACACACATGTATTGACGTTTTCTATCAATACAATTATAGCATGCAAAATAAACATCTATCATATACAAGGAATACATAATAACAACTTTATTATTGCCTCTCAGGGCATATTTCCTTTAGTCTCCCATTTGCACTAGAGACAATAATCTAGTTTACATAGTGATAAATCTAACACCCATGGAGTTCTGGTGTTGATCATGTTTTGCCCTAGGGAGTACTTTAGTCAACGGATCTGCTACATTCAGGTCCGTGTGCACTTTACAAATCTTTATATCTCCATCCTTGACATGCTCGCGGATGGAGTGAAACCGGCGCTTAATATGCTTGGAATTCTTGTGAGACCTTGGTTCCTTGGCATTGGCTATGGCTACATTGTTGTCACAATAGATCACCATTGGGTCCAACGCACTAGGAACCACACCCAGTTCCGTTATGAACTCCTTCATCCAAACCGCTTCCTGCGCCGCTTCTGAAGCAGCAACATATTCTGCCTCCGTCGTTGATCCAGCCACCACAGGTTGTTTGGAGCTCCTCCAACTAACTGCTGCTCCGTTCAAGAGAAATACGTATCTGGATTGAGACTTAGAGTCATCCGGATCAGTGTCAAAGCTAGCATCAACATAACACTTAGCGACTAGCTCTTCTTCA
Source organism: Avena eriantha (assembly GCA_910589775.1). Taxonomy (NCBI): domain Eukaryota; kingdom Viridiplantae; phylum Streptophyta; class Magnoliopsida; order Poales; family Poaceae; genus Avena; species Avena eriantha. Next base: position 393,337,032 of record OU342740.1, on the reverse strand, counting down.
CCTCCGTATACAAGAAACATATCCTTAGTTCTTCTCAAGTACTTAAGGATATTCTTGACCGCTATCCAGTGTTCCGAACCCGGATCAGATTGGTACCTACTAGTCAAACTAATAGCATGTGCCACATCCGGTCTTGTACATAGCATGGCATACATTATAGAGCCTATGGCTGAGGCATAGGGGATCTTATCCATTATCTCTCTTTCTTCCGCTGTAGCCGGACTTTGAGTCTTACTCAATGTCTTGCCTTGCAACATAGGTAAGTACCCCTTCTTACTTCCGTCCATATTAAACTTCTTTAATATCTTATCAAGGTATGTACTCTGCGATAGCCCAATTAGGCGTCTTGATCTATCTCTATAGATTTTAATGCCTAATATATATGAAGCTTCACCAAGGTATTTCATCGAAAATTTGTTTTTTAGATAACTTTTAACACTGTTTAAAAGATCTATATCATTTCCAATCAATAATATGTCATCCACATATAATATCAGAAATGCCACATTGCTCCCACTCACTTTCTTGTAAATACAAGCCTCTCCATAAGTTTGGACAAATCCAAACTCTTTGATCACCTCATCAAAGCGGAGATTCCAACTTCGGGATGCTTGCTTCAGTCCATAGATGGATCGCTGAAGTTTGCACACCTTATCAGCATCCTTAGGATCGACAAAACCCTTAGGTTGTATCATATACAACTCTTCTTCAATATTACCATTGAGGAACGCAGTTTTGACATCCATCTGCCATATTTCATAATCGAAATATGCAGCAATTGCTAACATAATCCTAACCGACTTAAGCATCGCTACGGGAGAGAATGTCTCATCGTAGTCAACTCCTTGAATTTGTCAAAACCCCTTTGCGACAAGTCGAGCCTTATAGATGGTTACATTACCATCAGCATCAGTTTTTCTCTTGAAAATCCATTTATTCTCAACGGCCTTTCGATCGTGAGGTAAGTCCACCAAGGTCCAAACCTGGTTTTCGTACATGGATTCCATCTCGGATTTCATGGCTTCTAGCCATTTGTTGGAATCAGGGCTCATTGTCGCTTCTTCATACGTCGCAGGGTCATCTATTTCATCAATCATGAAATTTATAACAGGATTGCCGTACAGTTCAGGAGCTGCACGTGTCCTGCTTGACCTGCGAGGTTCGGTAGTGTCCTCTTTCGGAGTTTCATGATCAATATCATTAGCTCTCTCTTCATTAGGTGAAGTCAACTCCGAAACAACTTCCGGTGCTGCGCTACTCGCCATTTCATGAAGAGAAGGTTCAATAACCTCTTCGAGTTCTACCTTCCGACTACTCACACCTTTCGCTAGAAACTCCTTCTGAAGAAAGGATCCATTCTTGGCAACAAAGACCTTGCCCTCGAATCTGTGATAGAAGGTATACCCAATCGTTTCCTTAGGGTATCCTATGAAGACGCATTTTTCCGCTTTGGGTTCGAGTTTATCCGGTTGAAGTTTCTTCACATAAACATCGCATCCCCAAACTTTAAGAAATGACAGCTTAGGTTTGTTTCCAAACCATAATTCATACGGTGTCTTTTCAACGGATTTAGATGGTGCCCTATTTAAAGTGAATGCAGCGGTTTCCAGTGCATAACCCCAAAAAGACAGTGGCAAGTCAGTCAGAGACATCATAGATCGAACCATATCCAATAAAGTACAATTACGACGTTCTGACACACCATTACGTTGTGGTGTTCCGGCAGGCGTGAGTTGTGAAACTATTCCACAGTCTTTCATATGTGTGCTAAACTCGTAACTAAGATACTCTCCTCCACGGTCGGACCGCAGAAATTTGATCTTTCTGTTACGATGATTTTCCACTTCATTCTGAAATTCTTTCAACTTTTCAAAGGGTTCAGACTTATGTTTCATCAAATAGATATACCCGTATCTACTCAAATCATCCATGAAAGTAACAAAATAATGATATCCACCTCGCGCCGACACACTCATTGGTCCACACACATCAGTATGTATGATTTCCAATAAATCTGTCGCCCGTTCCATCGAACCGGAAAACGGCGTTCTAGTCATCTTGCCCATAAGGCATGGCTCACATGTATCAAATGATTCAAAATCAAGTGATTCCAAAAGTTCATCAGAATGGAGTTTCTTCATGCGTTTAACGCCAATATGACCTAGACGGCAGTGCCACATATATGCAGATATATCATTATCAAGTTTAATCCTTTTAGCATCAACATTATGAATATGCGTAATACTACTATCGAGATCCAACAGAAATAAACCATTCACCACAAGTGCATGACCATAAAAGATATTATTCATATAAATCGAACAACCATTGTTTTCAGACTTAAACGAATAACCACTTTGCATCAAACACGATCCGCATACAATGTTCATGCTCAGTGCAGGCACCAAATAACAATTATTCAGGTTTATAACTAATCCCGACGGCATATGGAGAGGCAGCGTTCCGACGGCGATCACATCAACTCTTGATCCATTGCCGACCCGCATCGTGACCTCATCCCTTGCTAGTTGTCGCTTGTTCCACAGCCCCTGAACCGAGTTACATATATTAGCAACCGATCCCGTATCAAATACCCAGGTGCTACTGCGAGTACTAGTCAAGTACACATCAATAACATGTATATCACATATACGTTTGTTTGCCTTGCCGGCCTTCTTGTCCGCCAAATAGTTCGGGCAGTTGCGCTTCCAATGGCCAGTCCCCTTGCAATAGTAGCACTCGGTGTTAGACTTAGGGCCAGCTCGGGGTTTCTTTTCAGGCCCGGCAACAGATTTGCCGCCCTTCTTTCCCTTCTGCTTGCCTTTCTTGTCCTTCTTGAAACCGGTGGTCTTATTGATCATCAACACTTGATGTTCTTTCCTAATTTCCACTTCTGCAGTCTTAAGCATTGATAGAAGCTCGGAAAGAGACTTCTTCATGCCCTGCATATTATAGTTCATCACGAAGCTCTTGTATCTAGGTGGCAGAGATTGGAGAACACGATGTATGCCTAAGTCAATGGGAATCGTTATTCCCAAGGACACAAGCTTATCGGCGTACCCAGACATTTTGAGTACGTGCTCACTAACGGAGCTGTTCTCTTCCATCATGCAGCTAAAGAACTTTTCAGAAGCATTATAACTCTCTACGGCAGCATGGGTGTCGAAAATCATTTTCAATTCTCCCATGGTATCAAAGGCATTGCCATTTTCGAAACGTTTTCGAAGTTCTGGCTCTAGCCCATACAGTATGCCGCAATGAACTAAGTTGTGGTCCTCCTGACGAGTTATATAGACGTTCTTTTCCTCGTCAGGGGCATCAGGAGCTGGTGGGGGGCCTAGCGGCACCTCTAGCACATATTGCTTTTGTGCAGCAGTGAGGAGAATCCTCAAATTCATAGCCCAGTTGGTGAAGTTGCTACCATTTGCAGCAAGCTTCTCTTTCTCCATGAACACATTGAAATTAAAAGCAGGTGGTGCCATCCTCAACAGAATTTGTAAAATATATTTAGACTAAGTTTATGATAGATTGAGTTCACTAATCCAAATTACTAATGAACTCCCACTCAAAAACGACATCCCTCGTGTCCTTTTGGTGATTACATGAACCAAATCCACTACACCAAGTCCGATCATCACATGAGTCGGTGTAGCTTCAAAGGCGAGCATCTATATGGGCATCATATCAACTATATGACTCATGCTTAACCTTTCGGTCCGTGTTTCGAGGCCATGTCTGTACATGCTAGGCTCGTCAAGTAAGAACCTTAGTATTCACATGTGTAAAACTGTCTTACACCCGTTGTATGAAAGCGTAGAGTCGAGAACACCCGATCATCACGTGATGCCTCAAAACACGATCCACAAGACGGTGCATACTTAAGGAAGAACACATTTTATCTTGATATCTAAATGAGGGATCATCTTATAATGCTACCAAAAGCGCCAAACTAGCAATATAAGATGCTAACATCTAATGTGTGAAGTGAGGTGATATGGTCCATGCATTTAATCTCTATCATTTGCATCGTGGTATGATCTCTATCATTCCTTTGTGTGTAAGGCCAAGGTCTATGGAACTTACACGTTAAGTGAGTTGTAAGAGTATCTATCATACATCTAATTACAACAATAGCATATCAAGACACTAGCCCAGCAATGATCTAAACTAGACGCCTCTAATTTATCAATTGCAAGTTTTACGTGGCTTAGGGCTTTCGGAGATAGAACCGGTATTACCTACGAACATGAACCACAACGAGGATAACCAAGTTATTAGCAACTCGTTGTAAATCAGATATTGACTATAGTAGGAGAGACAGACACCCGCTAGCCACTTATGCAAAACTAGTTGCATGTTAGTCGCGGAACCGGTCTCATGTACGATGACATGTAAGGTTGGTCCGGGCCGCTTCATCCCACTATGCCACCAATATCCAAAATACATAGAAGATGCAATAACATGATCATCATCGCCCACATATAAACATATGTGTACTACCCGTGCAAAGCACCTATGTATAGATCAGGCTCTGATACCACTGTTGGGTCCGCAGCATAGAAAACAAAAATTTCCTACGATGAGAACTATACGCCAAGATCTATCTACTAGATACAGAGCAACGGGTGGACATACATCCATGGAGAACTTACCCTCGAAGACAACGAGTTTTGTTAACGAGTAGGAACTCATGGTTGATGTAGTCGTACGCTTGCCGATCTCAAGATTGTGTGGAAGTCCGAGCGCCGCAAATCAGCAGCGCATCTGTCCTCGCACACACGTTCAAGCCACCGGACAACCTCCACCTCCTCGCTCCAGCGAATCAGCGGAAGCAGCAACTCCTTCCAGACGCAAGGCCACCGGGAACATGTATCTCGCTAATCCGAGACCATGGGGGAATATCTAGAGGGGGAGAGAGATCCTTCACGAGGAGGTGTGGTTTGTGAGAGGGGAGAGGGGGCTTTATATAGGAGGGAGGGAGACCCCTCCCCTCCCATAGCCGGCGCATGAGGGGGGGGGGACTCCTTCCCTCCTTCATTCATGTGGTGAACCTCCACTCACATAAACATGGCCTCCACCCAAAATCCCACTCACATGTATTTAATTTCCACCAAATTAAATGCAACTCTCAATTAATAAAACTCTTTTATTTATTTTATTCAGAATTTTGTTAATTACTTTAATTAACAAACATTCACATAAAACCCCTTGGAACATTTCAATATCACATGCAAAACCACTTTCTGCAATTTCACCCGAAACAATTCCGGTTTCTATCGAAACATTTCCTGCGCTTTGCAAACCTTTTGTCTGGAACATATGTGCTCCTAAATGGTATCCGGCAACCCTTAAGTGTGTCACCCTACGGTTCGTGAATAATGTAGACATGATTGAGACTCCTCTCAGATCAATACTCAGAAGCGGGACCTGGAGATCCATACTGACTCCTGCATATTCAACGATGACTTATGTGATCGTGAGAACCTTTAACGTCAGCAATTTAATCCCTTTGTCTCATGATATAATACATGTCCGAGATTCGATCATCGGTATCGAAATACCTAGTTTGATCTCGTTACCGACATGCACTCTTTTCTCGTTCCCGTGATATAACATTATAGTGATCACATCACTTGCTTGCAAGCTATCTTAATGTGATATCACCGAGAGGGCCCAGAGTATATCTATCCGTCATCGGGATTGACAAATTCCACTCTTGATCCATGAGCCTCAACATAACACCTTCATAGCACTGAACCCACCTTTATAGTCACCCTGTTACGGTGTGACATATGATGTTATCAAGATACTCTTCTGGTGTTAGCAATTAACATGATCTCATGGTCTAAGGACTAAGACTACTTTGTATGATGTTATAGCAATATAAACATAATGACTTGATCGTAATGCTATACTTCAGATGAATGTTCATCACATCATTTCACAAATGTTGTGACCTTGTCATTAACAACATCCAATGTCCATGATCAGGAAACCTTGATCATCTTGTTAATCAACAAGCTAGTCTATAAGAGAGGCATAAGTAGGAACCCTTTTTGTTTATTAAACACACATGTATTGAAGTTTTCTATCAATACAATTATAGCATGCAAAATAAACATCTATCATATACAAGGAATACATAATAACAACTTTATTATTGCCTCTCAGGGCATATTTCCTGAGATGTAAAATGTACTTCCACACCCGTGTAAAATTCTAACCTTAAAGTATAGGTGGTGAAATTTCAACAATTTTAAGCTTACTTGTCAACGAGTATGACTATTATTGGATTTCAAGCCGAACAACCAAGGTCAAAGCCATATCAACATCATGATTTATGTTGATGATCGCATATGAGAGAATTTGCATGGTGAAAAATTGCCCTATTTTGAAAACAATCGAAGAGAAAGTAGTGTGTAGAGTTTGGCTCCGATTTGCCGATCTCTCGAGAAAGAGCTGAGCCAGATTTTTTTCCTTTTAGGGAGCTTTATGATAAATGTATGGACCTCAATGTAATTATTTCTTTTTTTGGGTCCCTGGTGTAAAATGTACTCTGACCAACTGTGTACAAATCTAACCTAAAAGTAAGTGGTGAAATTTAAACGAATTTAAGCTTAGTTGTCAATGAGTATGAACCATTCTGGGATTTCAAGATGAACGACCAAGGTCCGTATCCCATATTCAAGAATTTGCATGGCGATAGATTTGGCCATATTTTGAAAATAATCGAAGAGGAAGTAGTATGAAGTGAAGGAAATATGCCCTGAGAGGCAATAATAAAGTTGTTATTATGTATTCCTTGTATATGATAGATGTTTATTTTGCATGCTATAATTGTATTGATAGGAAACATCAATACATGTGTGTTTAATAAACATAAGGGTTCCTAGTTATGCCTCTCTTATAGACTAGCTTGTTGATTAACAAGATGATCAAGGTTTCCTGATCATGGACATTGGATGTTGTTAATAACAAGGTCACAGCATTTGTGAAATGATGTGATGAACATTCATCCGAAGTATAGCATTACGATCAAGTCATTATGTTTATATTGCTATAACATTATACAAAGTATTCTTAGTCCTTAGACCATGAGATCATGTTAATTGCTAACACCGGAAGAGTATCTTGATAACATCAAACGTCACACCGTAACAGGGTGACCATAAAGGTGGGTTCAGTACTATGAAGGTGTTATGTTGAGGCTCATGGATCAAGAGTGGAATTTGTCAATCCCGATGACAGATAGATATACTCTGGGCCCTCTCGGTGATATCACATTAAGATAGCTTGCAAGCAAGTGATGTGATCACTAGAATGTTATATCACGGGAACGAGAAAAGGAATACATAATAACAACCTTATTATTGCCTCTCAGGGCATATTTCCTGAGATGTAAAATGTACTTCCACACCCGTGTAAAATTCTAACCTTAAAGTATAGGTGGTGAAATTTCGACAATTTTAAGCATACTTGTCAACGAGTATGACTATATTGGATTTCAAGCCGAACGACCAAGGTCAAAGCCATAACAACATCATGCTTTATGTTGATGATCGCATATGAGAGAATTTGCATGGTGACAAATTGCCCTATTTTGAAAACAATTGAAGAGAAAGTAGTGTGTAGAGTTTGGCTCCGATTTGCCGATCTCTCGAGAAAGAGCTGAGCCAGATTTTTTTTCCTTTTAGGGAGCTTTATGATAAATGTATGGACCTCAATGTAATTATTTATTTTTTTGGGTCCCTGGTGTAAAATGTACTCTGACCAACCGTGTAAAAATCTAACCTAAAAGTAAGTGGTGAAATTTAAACGAATTTAAGCTTAGTTGTCAATGAGTATGAACCATTCTGGGATTTCAAGATGAACGACCAAGGTCCGTATCCCATATTCAAGAATTTGCATGGCGATAGATTTGGCCATATTTTGAAAACAATCAAAGAGGAAGTAGTATGAAGTGAAGGAAATATGCCCTGAGAGGCAATAATAAAGTTGTTATTATGTATTCCTTATATATGATGGATGTTTATTTTGCATGCTATAATTGTATTGATAGGAAACATCAATACATGTGTGTTTAATAAACAAAAGGGTTCCTAGTTATGCCTCTCTTATAGACTAGCTTGTTGATTAACAAGATGATCAAGGTTTCCTGATCATGGACATTGGATGTTGTTAATAACAAGGTCACAGCATTTGTGAAATGATGTGATGAACATTCATACGAAGTATAGCATTACGATCAACTCATTATGTTTATATTGCTATAACATCATACAAAGTAGTCTTAGTCCTTAGACCATGAGATCATGTTAATTGCTAACACCGGAAGAGTATCTTGATAACATCATACGTCACACCGTAACAGGGTGACCATAAAGGTGGGTTCAGTGCTATGAAGGTGTTATGTTGAGGCTCATTCATCAAGAGTGGAATTTGTCAATCCCGATGACGGATAGATATACTCTGGGCCCTCTCGGTGATATCACATTAAGATAGCTTGCAAACAAGTGATGTGATCACTAGAATGTTATATCACGGGAACAAGAAAAGAGTGCATGTCGATAACGAGATCAAACTAGGTATTTGGATACCGATGATCAAATCTCGGACATGTATTATATCATGAGACAAAGGGATTAAATTGCTAGTGTTAAAGGTTCTCACGATCACAGAAGTAATCGTTGAATATGCAGGAGTCAGTATGGATCTCCAGGTCCCGCTTTTGATTATTGATCTGAGAGGAGTCTCAATCATGTCTGCATTATTCGCGAACCGTAGGGTGACACACTTAAGGGTGGCCGGACACCATTTAGGAGCACATATGTTCCAGACAAAAGTTTTGCAAAAGCGTAGGAAATGTTTCGATAGAAACAGGAATTGTTTCGATAGAAACCGGAATTGTTTCGGGTGAAATTGCAGAAAGTGGTTCTGCATGTGATATTGAAATGTTGCAAGGGGTTTTATGTGAATGTTTGTTAATTAAAGTAATTAACAAAATTCTGAATAAAATAAATAAAAGAGTTTTATTAAATTGAGAGTTGCATTTAATTTGGTGGAAATTAAATACATGTGAGTGGGATTTTGGGTGGAGGCCATGTTTATGTGAGTGGAGGTTCACCACATGAATGAAGGAGGGGAGGAGTCCCCCCCTCATGCGCCGGCTATGAGAGGGGAGGGGTCTCCCTTCCTCCTATATAAAGCCCCCCTCTCCCCTCTCACAAACCACACCTCCTCGTGAAGGATCTCTCTCCCCCTCTAGATATTCCCCCATGGTCTTGGATTAGCGAGATACATGTTCCCGGTGGCCTTGCGTCTGGAAGGAGTTTCTACTTCCGCTGATTCACTAGAGCGAGGAGGTGGAGGTTGTCCTGTGGCTTGGACGTGTGTGCAAGGACGGATGCGCTGCTGATTTGCGGCGCTTGGACTTCCACACGATCTTGAGATCGGCAAGCGTATGACTACATCAACCACGAGTTCCTACTCGTTACCAAAACTCGTTGTCTTCGAGGGTAAGTTCTCCATGGATGTATGTCCACCCGTTGCTCTGTATCTAGTAGATAGATCTTGGCGTATAGTTCTCATCGTAGGAAATTTTTTGTTTTCTATGTTGTGGACCCAACAGTGGTATCAGAGCCTGATCTACACGTAGGTGCTTTGCACGGGTAGTACACATATGTTAATATGTGGGCGATGATGATCATGTTATTGCTTCTTTCATTTATTTTGGATATTGGTGGCATAGTGGGATGAAGCGGCCCGGACCAACCTTACACGTCATCGCACATGAGGCCGGTTCCACGACTGACATGCAACTAGTTTTGCATAAGTGGTTAGTGGGTGTCTGTCTCCCTTACTATAGTCAATATCTGATTTACAACGAGTTGCTATTACTTGGTTATCCTCGTTGTGGTTCATGTTCGTAGGTAAGAACGAGTTGCTAATAAATTGAGATGCCAGGAGCGCTGCCCTATTATATTTTAAAAGAGATAAACATAGACACAAAAAATATTTTAAGAAGACTAATACAGAAGTTGTAGTACTAATAAAAGTTTAATGATATTTTTTTCTATAAATATCTTTGTTGTAGTGGAAATGCACTCAGTTTACGTTTATTTGATTTGAAGGTCTTTTGTTCGAATCGCCTTTGTGTGTGTGTATTCTGGGTTTACATTTTTTTCTTATAGCAATATCGCATTACGGAGAGGCTGACATCACGGACCCACCAGCATGCAGCGTCCTTGGAGTTTGTTTTGAGGGTGGGTTCGAAAAAAAAGTTTAAATACTTGTACATAGAGGATCGCATCGGGGACCCACCAGACATAACATACAAGGCTGTATCGGGGACCCATAAGCCAGAACATGCCAGAGAGGCTGATATAAGGGCCCCAACAGTAAGACCATACACGGCTGCCATAGTGAAAACAGCGGACGCGGCTGAAAAAAAGTCCATCATACACACGTTGCACTTATAGAGAAGCTGACATGTCAGACCCAGTAGGCCCAAGCATAGCCCATGAAATTAGCCTATCTGCCTCAAGCATAGCCCAATACCTTCTAATTCGGCCTTTTCGTAGTCTTGTGGCCACCGACCATAGCCCATTCAATTTAGGAGTGAGTCCATGGAATATAAGCCATGACGAATAGGGCATCCACCCCGAGTTAGCCTAGAATCTTTTTAATTCGGCCTTTATGAGAATTTTTTGTACTCTGAGGATGACATCTAGGAGCCGAAAAAATAGTACAACTTACACATGTTTCTTTCAAATAGAGGTTGTCAGATGGGAGCCAGCATAGACACGTTTCCTACACACAGGTGGTTGACATCTAGGACCCAGCAAGTTGCTAAGGTCAAACAGCGGACATGGCCAAAAAAAGACCATCATACACACGTTTCATTTACAGAGAGGCTGATATGTGGGACCCAGCAGTGCGACCTTATACAGATGCTGCACCGAGCAACATAGCCAGTTCGAAACAGGGAGCCGCAAGCGACAAAAAAGTTCAGCATGTACACATTTCTTGTAATGAGAGGCTAAAATGGGGGACCCAGCAGCATGAGCAAACGGCAGATTCATCGAGCGACGCTATCTAGTTCGGAACAGGGTAGCGTTAGAGAAGAAAAAAATTCCATCATATCCATGATTCTTCTAATGTGAGGCTGACATAAGGGACCCACCAGCGTGAATAAACGACTGATGCGGCGAGCAACGCTATCAAGTTCGGAACACGAAGGCACAACAGAGGGTAAAAAAATCCATCATACACCCGTTTATTCTAATGAGAGGATGACATGTGGGGCCCAACAGCGTGATTAAACGGTAGATGCATCGAACATCGCTATCAAGTTCGGAACAAGGTAGAGCGAGCGAAGGAAAAAATGCATCATACACACGTTTCTTCTAATGAGAGGATGACATGTGGGGCTCAGGAGGTTGGTTAGACGGTAGATGCGTCGAGCAGCGCTATCAACTTCGGAACAGGGTTGCGCCAGCGAAGGAAAAAATTTCATGATATACACGTTTCTTGTAATGAGAGGATGACATGTGGTTCCCAGGAGGTTGATTCGACGGTAGATGCATCGAGCAACGCTATCAACTTCGGAACAGGGTAGCGCGAGCGAAGGAAAAAAGTTCCATCATACACACGATCCTTGTAATGAGAGGCTGACATGTGGGACCTAGCAGGCTGACTAAATGGCAGACACCTCGAGCTACGTTATCGAGTTCAAATCAGGGAGGCGCGAGCGAAAAGTATGGTCCGCTAGAGACACTAACGTCCAGGAGCTACATGCCTCAAAAGAATTCGGCGAGTCAACATCGCGCGAGGAAACGAAAATCTTGCTTCTACCACGCGCAGGCCGAGCTTCCTCCATGTTTTTAGCAGATCCGTCGTAGTAGAGGGCAGCGAAACCGAAAAAACGTTTTCCATCGGCCATGGTCGAGTCGAGAATTTTGTCCCGGAAGACGTGCCTTCTACGACGACCGTTGGGCCAAGTCCTTGCGGAAGGAAACTTTTCTTGTAGTGCAACCACCGGTTGCGGTGGACGCCGGCCAAAAGAAGGGGAAGACGGGCACGGGCAAGAAGAGTGCGGGCAAAGTTGTCATCTCACATCAATTCCAGTCGTCTCCAGTCCAATTCCACCCACCACTGCCGCCTTCCCAAGCGTCAGCACTGACGAATTTCACCACGCCCGCTGCTGCGCCCAACATGGTCAATCAAATGACCGCAAGGTATGAATTGTCAATTTATTTTTGATTTTTTCATGTATGGAAGTAGAATGTAGTATTGATGTGTGATATCACCTCAATACAATGTAGTGTTGATGATAAAACTTTCATGGAAACAGTGAATGTTGGCTCATCTCATTCATCGTGGAACTAACAAGAAGAGTTTCAAATGTATGAGGAAGGTGAGGGTTTGCTTGAAGAACCAAGAGGACAAGCAACCAACTACACCATGGAGGAAGAAAAGTTACTATGCAATGCATGGTGCAATATAGGTATGGATCCCACCATTGGCACGAGTAAAACTAGGGACACTTATTGGGTGAGGATTAAGGAGTAGTTTTACAAGCAACATAAGAATGGAATTAAGCACTCTAATTTATCCCTTCGTTCCCGTTGGTCGGTCATATAAACGGATTGTCAAAAGTGGTCGGGGTTTTTCACGGTGGTTGATGATATGAATCCAAGTTGGACAAATGAAAAAGATAGAGTAAGTTGTCTTCTTTTGTGATATTTTGTTCATGTTCCATGTGTGCAATATGTTGTTCTCTATGACTAATTTGTTCTCTTGTTTTGTCTATGTAGCTCCCAAAATTTATTTAAAGGTGATGGGAAGAAGAACAACAGAGGCAAGTTGGTGAAAGGGACATCATTTGTGTTGCCACATTGATACATAGAGCAAAAGGATTTAAATAAGTGGATGTGCCATGACATGGAAGTGCCAAAAAAGGCAAGGCAACCATGGAGCCACGCCTCATATAAGACGATGAAAAATCAAGTGACGGTGTCAAGAGGAGCCCTACTCCTAGCTTGGTGGCAAGGACAAAAAGACCCATTGGTGTTGAACAAGCAAAAGAAATGGGGAAGAAGTCCGGAGGTGATGACATAAAAATAACTATGGAGGCATTTTTTGTGCATGAAAGGAATCCATTGAGGAGAGGAGGAGGTCTAGGGACAAGGAATTGGTGGCCGAGAAGAGGAGGGCCGCTGCCAAGGATAGGAGGTTAGCATTGGAGGAGAAGAAGATTTCCATGGAAGAAAATGCCCGACTCATGGAGCAAGAGAAACATCTCTTCTTCATGGACATGTCCAACCTCAATGAGAGGCAAACGGAGTATGTGAACCTTTGTTGGGATCAAGTGTTGGCTCACAAAAGAATGACGGCAACTATGGATGTCTTTAGAAGCATGAGTGCACCTATGGGTTCCATGAGAGGGATGAGTGCACCTATGGGTGACTTTCGAGGCTTTGGCGGCATGGGTGACATCGGTGGCATGGGATGGATGAGTGCACATATGGCTGGCTTCGGAGTATATGGCTACATGGGTGGATATGGAGGCACGGATGCCATGGGTGTACCACCGATGAGTGACTTTGGAACCATGGGTGCCATGGGTGCACCAACGATTGGTGCCTTTGGAGGAAAGGGGGCGATGGGAGCACGTCCGGGTGGATTCATGGTTGCTCCTATGCCTTCTAAGAGTGATGCCTATGGAGATTCTACGCTTCATGTCAACACCGTTCAAGTTACCAAAGAAGCGCACAATGGAGATGGCAATGAGGATTACAATCACGGGCGGACCCACCCCCCCTGTTGCCCAGGCAACTGCCCGGGCTTCTCCGTCGCCTGCCTCTTCTGTCTAGCGATTTCCCATAGCATCATCGATGGCCAAAGGCAGCTATTTTCAGGCTTGAACCAGCCAATTTATTGGGCAATGCCCTACGCCAGAAATTTTGGGCCACAAATTGCACCGGGAAACTATGTATTCCGATTACTAGGCCAATGTTAGCTGTTTTAGTGGCCTATGGCCCATGGCATGTGGCCAGGTGCCTAGTTACCGATCGATCCCTGCTCAAAAAGTAAGTTACATGTGCTTGCGCTATCTCTGTTCAAAAAAGTGCTTGTGCTATCACTAGTAGAAAATGGGCCTTTGGTTCGGGCCATTAGTCTCGGCCGTGGCTGGGGCCAGGACTAATGGTCCGAACCAGACGGCCCGAGGAGGCCGAGGCACTATGTCCCAGTCCGTAAGGAAGCATTAGTCCCGGTTTGAGATACAAACCGGGACAAATGGGTCTGGGCCGGCGCGCGTGCTCCTGGCAGAACCTTTAGTCCCGGTTTGTATCTCAAACCGGGACTAATGGCTTGGCCCTATATATATGCACCCAGCCCTCCACTCTCTCCTGTTTTTTCCTATGTGAGAGGTGGGTAACTTTGTGCTAACTTTTTTTCTTCATATGCACTAGAGGTGTTCGGTGAAATGCCTATTAGAGCGATGCCACTTGAGTTTACACAAGACAAAATATGATATGAGGTGTCAGAGCAACACTTAAGGTTTCTCCTCTTTGTTTTGAAGTGTCCTAAAAGGTTAGCAACTATTTTCTCGTTTTGACTGCGCGGTACTAATTTAAGCATCGTGATTGCGTTTGATATATATGCATGGTTGTATGATGCAGATGAGCCACCCATGGATGTACGGTGACCGATGCTCTGACGCTTACAGAGAAGGCGTGTGTTCTTTTCGCCTTGTGGCCGAGGCGAACAAGCGGCGGGATGGTTTTAGGTGTTGTCCATGTATTGAATGTCGGAATGAGCAGGCTCACACTTCCTCAAGAGTCATTCAGAGCCACCTGCTTCGGTCCGGTTTCATGTCCGGCTGTAATGTTTGGACCAAGCATGGAGAAAGAGGGGTTATGATGGAAGACGGCGATGAAGAAGAGAACGACGATGATGGCAACTACCGATCTATGTTCCCTGAATACGATGATACCGTAGTTGAAGATAATGAAAAAGAAGGGGATGAAGAACGGGAAACAGATGAGCCCGTTGATGATTTTGGTCGGGTCATTAGTGATGCAAGGCGAGACTACGACACAGAAAAGGAGAGGTTGCAGTTCGAGCAGATGTTACAGGACCACAACACATTGCTGTATCCAACTTGTGAAGATGGCCAGAAGAAGCTGCATAGCACACTGGAATTGTTGAAGTGGAAGGCAGAGACCGGTATGACTGACTCGGGATTTGAAAAGTTGCTGGTAATAATGAAGAAGCTGCTTCCAAGAAATAACCAATTGCCCTCCAGTATGTACGAAGCAAAGAAACTTGTCTGCCCTCTAGGATTAGACGTGCAGAAGATACATGCATGCCCTAATGACTGCATCCTCTACCGCGGTGAGAAGTACGAGAATATGGATAAATGCCCGGTATGCACTGCATTGCGGTATAAGATCAGAAAAGATGACCCTGGTGATGTTGAGGGCAAGCAACCCAGGAAGAGGGTTCCTACCAAGGTGATGTGGTATGCTCCTATAATACCACGGTTGAAACGTTTGTTTAGAAATAAAGAGCATGCCAAGTTGTTGCGATGGCACATGGAAGACCGTAAGAAAGACGGGATGTTGAGGCACCCTGCTGATGGTCGGCGGTGGAGAAAAACCGAGAGAGACTTCCCGGACTTTGCTGGTGACGCAAGGAACTTATGGTTTGGTCTAAGTACTGATGGCATGAATCCTTTTGGGGAGCAGAACTGCAGTCACAGCACCTGGCCCGTGACTCTATGTATCTACAACCTTCCTCCTTGGTTGTGCATGAAGCGGAAGTTCATTATGATGCCGGTGCTCATCCAAGGCCCGAAGCAACCCGGCAACGACATTGATGTGTACCTAAGGCCATTAGTTGATGAACTTCTACAGTTGTGGGCCAAACCAGGTGTATGTGTGTGGGATGAGCACAAACAGCAGGAATTTGACCTACAAGCGTTGTTGTTCGTAACCATCAATGATTGGCCTACTCTTAGTAACATTTCAGGACAGACGAACAAAGGATACAATGCATGCACGCACTGTTTAGAGGATAAAATGCATGCCCGGACTTAGGGTTAATGTGGTAGTGCTCGCGGCCCCCCAGACTTAGGGTTAATGTGGTAGTGCTCGCGGGCCCCCGGACTTAGGGTTAGGGTGGTAGTGCTCGCGGGCCGCCCGGAGATAGGGTTAGGGTGGTGGTGCTTGCGAGGCCCCCGGAATTAGGGTTAGGGTTAGGGCATCACTAAAATTGCGTGTTCATATTATTGTTTAGTGTTATTTTATGCAGCAATATTGAATGAAAAATGTTATTCTGTGCATTTTGTAGAAAACTATGGATCCAATCCAGAGAGACCTAGCACAGGAAGAAATTCTTGAGGATATGATCAACGACACCCCCCATGTTGATCCATCCGAATCTCCGTCGATTTATCTGAACCCCTCTGGTGAGGGAGAGGAGGTCGACCGAAATGATCAAGGAGAAGCCGACGGCTCCGGTGGTGGAGAAGCCGACGGCGAGGTATATATATGAAGTCTGGTGATCAGTAGATGCATTAACTAAGTTGTATATATATATATAAATTGATGAATGTTTCTTCTCTCCACATCGAGCAAAAAATATTCCAAACGAGGCCGGCCAAAAAGTTGGACGCATCTACGCGTTATACAATTACGCGGGTATCACCACGGGGTGAAACGGTGGAACCCAAAAAGGCTAAAACTATATTTAAACAACAATGCGGAGTTATGGTTAGGGATCGCATCCCGATCACCGTTCGAGAGTGGAATAAGACCAAAGGGGCGAAAGAGGGTGAGTATGTCTCCGACAGGTGCAAAGAGGGTCTTTGGAATGACCTCATGACACATTTCACCCTGCCAGAATGTGAGGATGATGCCGACACAACTGCATTGAGGAAGAAAGTCAAGCAGTGGACTCTTACGAAGATGGCCGAACTATTCAAGAACTGGAAGAAAGCATTATGGCAAAAGTATCAGAAGATGAAGACTCCTCCTAAATTTGAATGTTATCTAACGAAGCAACAGGCTAACTGGGATGCATTTGTGAAGTACAAGGAGTCACAACCTGCTATGGAAATGTCGGAAAAAAACAAGAAAAATGCCGCGATGAAGAAATATCACCATCACCTGGGGCCAGGGGCTACGCGGCTGCCATGCCAAAGTGGGATGCTAAAGAGAATGAGTTGCTTGCTAAAGGGATCACTCCAGAACCAATACGCGAAGAATGGGATCTGAGGGCAAGGAATTGGTTCCTTGGGCATGGGAGTGAGTATGACGAAAGTACAGGGGACCTTATTTGCAGTGAGGGGATTAGGATACCCCGGGATACATGGCAGAAAGTGGTGAAGGAGATTAAAGCGGGGACAACAAAGTTCTGTCCCGATAGAGAGAAAGACTTGCTGACAAAGGTCCTCGGGAATGACAAACACGGAGGACGTGTACGAGGCCTTGGCCCTAGTTATATGTGGGAGATGGGGTTTCCCAAAGACAGAGATACTTATAGGAGCCGAGAGAGAGCAAAGAGGCGACGGCAGGAGGAGGAGGGAGACAAGTTCACCGAGTTGATAGGAACACTTCGAATGCATCAGCAATAGATTGACGAACTTCGAGGAGCAGCGCGCCTGCAAGATCTTGTACTCAATATTACCGCCGTCTCATCTCAGCGGAAAAGCAGCGTGGCTGAATCGGAGGTCCCTTCTGACGATGCACGTATGGTAGATGGTGGTCCCGGCTACCCCGTGGATGGAATCAAGGAGCGGACATCTTGTGAGCTCCATCAGAAGGTGAAGAACCTATCCATCAAGGTGGCGGTCGGATGTGCTTTACCTTGTCCACCTGGCGCACGCTGGCATGGCCGTGAGATTCCAGCTGGCTATGCTAAAGTTGGTGTGGATGAAATCTCAATGGGGTGGGACTCAATGGAGCTTGACATCCCTGGACCTGAAGGTGAGAGGACACTCGGAGAAGTACTGGGTGGTATCATTCTATAGGACAAGAACAACATCAAGCTTCCAGGCTGGACGCCAAAGCCAACACCGCCTCCGAGTGGTCGCATGTCACCTTCACCTCCATCACCTCCAAGAAGCCCACCCCATGACTACGACCACCACAGCCCGAGTCCATCTCGATCTCCGCCGCAGCCTCCGATTAGTACTAAACGACGCAGGAGCCCAAAACGACAAATGTCGCCCCTCCCAAGAGTACCTCATAAGAATCTTTCTATCAGACCTTACGATCGTACTGACGAGGAAACCGACATGATCGTAAAGGCCGAATGTGTTGCGCAGCTTCAAAAGAAGAAACCCGAGCCCGCCCCGGTATACACCGACAAGCAAAAAAGCGTATGCACTTTCTTTTCTGAACACAAAATCGCAATATGACTTGCACCATAAGCCAGATGACTATCGACGCACACTTCAGAAGGAAGTGAAGAAGAGCAAATCAAGTAGAAGTGCAAGCAGGAGCAAATCATCAAGTCAAAGTGCAACCGGGAAAAGAAAGGACGTCCCCCAGCTCGGGGAACAGGCCAAAAAATCGACCCCACCCCTCAAGGTGGTATCGTATGACACTCCCCAGCAGGATATGGAAGAAGCTAAGAAGCTTGCGGTCGCTATGAATGTGACTGTTGAGGAATTGCAAGGTTCCTAGGACGACAAGTTACCCAAGGCTCAGGTAGTCCCTACATATGTCCCAGGGAATCCTCTAGTCAGCTTTGAGCAGTTCCAACAACTGCCAACACAAATGCGGAGTTTACATAAATGGTACTTGAAAGCCGTAAAGGAGGAGAGAATAATGATCATGGCGAAAGTCCCACATGACTACTACTTCCGACAAGAAGAGGTCCATGTTGAGTTTCCAGAACTCTTCCAGTTATACACTTTCGACACCATCGACAAAAGTCTCATGAGTTGCTATTGTCTATAAGTTGTTGAATTCATTGTCTATATATAAGCTGTTTATTTTTTCAGTTGTTTAGTTCATTGCATGTAATTATCCTAATTATATCCTTTTGTACTCTATTATTATGCAGAATGAAGATCATGGAATGTAAAAGAAGGTCAATCTTCAGTGTTGGGTTCATTGACCCAGATAAAATACATTGTCGGACGCTAAAGGAAAAACCCGAGGAAACACAGGAAAACCTTCTAAGGTTTCTAACGAGCAAAATTTCTGTTACCACATACTGTTTCCTTACAATTTCGCGTGAGTGTATTACTCTATTGTACACATTCTCTTTTGCTTACTCGATGTTAAGTGTAATTGATGAGTTACTGATGTATATATAAACGTGTACAGTTTCCACTGGATTCTCATGGACATTCAACTTGATAAGGAAAGAGTTGAAGTCATGGACCCATTAAAGAGACCCCTGGAACAGTTTAGTGACATGCAGGACATGCTCCAGAGGTAATTTTTGCGCTACAGCGGTCTCTTTCGTTGATTTCCTGAGATATCACGTAATAAATAACTCATTCATTTTCTTTACCGAGTAGGGTTTGGAACCAGTTCAAGAGTGCGGTTACGGGTGACTTTACTGAGAAGCTGACGTTTAAGCCGGTCTCGGTAAGTAGTAGGCGCATCTCTTTACTTCTAGTTTCAATACAATTATGATGCATGATTATAATTTTGATTGAATTCTATTCTCGTAAAGTGCGCGAGGCAGCCACAGGGGACAAATCTATGTGGATTCTACGTTTGCGAGTTCATTCGCACATTTACCAGTGAGCTGAATGATTATAGAGTCGATGTAAGCAATACATTCATAACATTAATTTTTATTACCGTCACTTTTTGTTATCATGATTGATATTCATATTGATCTCCTTTTCTTATATAGTTCGAGAAAATGCGGGATCAGCTCCTACCATAGCAACGCGTAGTAGCAATTGCTGAAGAACTGGCAGGATTCTTGATGAACGAGATGATAGATGACGCCGGAGAATTTAGTGTGAATAGGCGTCGATGATCTCCGAGCGTGTAATTGAATAGACGGGCTCTAGTCCCGATAATTGTGATCTCAATGTGTAACTATCATGTATATATTTGTATGCTCGATCTTAAGAGAAGTTATCTTATGTATGCACGAACATGTACGGTATGTGGTAGCGTAGAAAACTATTTTGAAATGAAAAAAAAAAGAATACAAATTAAATTCTCTGCCGCGGCAGAGAACCATTTGTCCCGGTTCGTAATACGAACCGGGACTAATGGGGGGCACCCAGCGCCTGCAGAGACAGCCACGTGGATGCCCATTAGTCCCGGCTGGTAAGAGGGTCGGGACTAATGGGTTGGCCTTTAGTCCCGCCCCTCCAGTCCCGGTTACCAGGGCCGGGACTAAAGCCCCTTACGGGCCGGGACTGGAGGCCCGTTTTCCACTAGTGTATCATGTTTCTTATGCATGGTATCTTTCTTTTTTGAAAATTTTATCAATCTACTGACAATGATCAACATCAGTAGGAAGAGTCCCAAATGAGATAAAAATAGAAATAATTCTCCAGCCATCTAGCGACGACTATGGACACTAGAGCGGGTTGAAGCCGCGCTGTCGTCCTCGCCCTCCATCACTGGAGATGGTCAAAGTTTATCGTAGTAGAGCTTATTATAGTAGACAATCTGAAAGTTATCGTGCCGAAGCCCCAAAGACAAGTGCACTAAGCAACAAGCATCACCGATGATGACAACCGTAAATCGAAAGGGACTGACCTAAACCACACAACCAAACATGAAAATAGATCGGATCCCAAAACATTCGATGGATACATGACACTACACGTCCTTCACCAGTCGCCAGCCCTAGACGCACCAGTGGAGCGAGGATGTGACAGAGAGGATCTTATTCTTAGAACAGAGTCATCGCCTCATTATCCCGAAGAAGACACTAAAAATAGGCTAAACAAACAATAAGAACCCTCCCGCCGGCTAGGGCTCATGGTACCCTCGCCTCCAAGGCTCCTAGGCCTCTCGAGGCGGAGCGCACAGGCGGCGTCACTAACAAGGGGGGCAGACTTTAGAGATCGCCTACCGGATCACCTTTCCCTCCCGTACCGGTTCTATTAATAAAAATAGGAATGGGGCTTGTAATCGCAGCCATCGTATTCATCTTTATACATGAGAACTCTTGTTGAAGGTGTATTTTCCCAATCTCATGTTAATATTATTCGTTTATCTGTATGTGAAAAAAATTATTCGCACTTTGGCTTGCCGGGCTTCGAAAAAATTATGGGTACGCCTTTGATTACAATGATGTTGATGCTTGCTGCGGATGTTTGATATGTTTGTGTGAACTTGATTTGTGTTGAGCTTGGTTGTGTGAACCCAATTTGTGTTGAACTACCTTTCGAACTATGCCATGCATTTGAACTTTGCTATGATATTTTGCAATGTTGTGTGTATTTTCATATTTTGGTCAAGCGTCGCCTGCCGGTCGCGCGAGCTATTTCGATAACTTTTACGGTACCTTTTACTACTCTTCAAAAGTGACTAGTATAATTTGATCTGACGGTTAGGAAAAATTTGACCCAACAGGCCCAACTTATATTTCCGTAGAAAAAATAGGAAGAACCCAATGAACCAATCTGGTTTTACCAATTCGATTAGAACTGTCGACCCGATGGCGGTGGCCACAAGGACTCCATGTTCTGTGAACGAATTTGGAATGTACTCTACAAACAATTATCCACATGTTCCTCGTCAGGTCGCCGACAATTCGATAAAAATTTAGGCAATGCAACAGTACTGCTGAATCAAAACGAATCTAGAGTTCTTCACGTCAAGAACAACGCCGAATGGACAATTTCCAAATTTCTAGCAGTGCAGTTGGGAGCTTGCCCAGCGAAAGATACAGGATCATTAGAGTCCACGGTCGGCGGCCTCACGTGCGGCCGCGTCTACCGCCGTCGCCGGCTCGCATGGTATCCGCCTCCGCTGCCTGCCGCGCCATCGATACACAAAACAAAGTCCGTGATAAAATAGAAATAAAACTAGCAGACTGGTGAACATGAGAAGCGGATTCGTTGTACAGTACATAGAATAGTTCAACACCAAGAACAAGTGTCGCTCGTGACTCGTGAGGCCAGTTCCAATCGGGCAAACCTGGGCAAGCGAGCACGATTCCGTCGAGACGGAATACCGCTGCTGTTATGAATAAACATTGGGACCGGAAGAACATTTGGGCCGGCCCCGTCTACGGCCTGTCTAGCCTACAGTACCGATTTTCTCAAGGTATATGTACTAGTCTTTTTTTAACACTAGTATAAAATGTTAGGGGTCTTTAGATGCGCTAAAATGAAGGGCTATGGGTACCATAAAAGAACTAGCTATTTTCTAACGCGCTGTATTTTAGCGTGTCCAGTGAAGCGCTAGTCAGCTGCGCGAACGGGCGCTATAAAATTGTTTTAGCGCGTCGCATTTTTGCGTTTGAGTTGGAGTTGCTCTAGTTTGGCCATGCAGATAGAAATGCATCGTATCCATCTAAAAAGGAGAAATGAATGGAATCATAGGTTTGATCAACTATATAATCAATGAACGTAAGACATCATCATAGATATGAACAGTTCGTCATGTTGACCGAATCAGATCAAACCAGAGAAAAATCAAGGTCGAGACTGCAAACAAGCATATGTATATATCTGCGAGGAGGACCGGGAGACTGAAGAAATAAATAACAGAGATGGCTGAATGAATGGATATGAAAGCAGAAGATGTCTGAGATGAAAGGAAGGGCGCAGGAAAGAGGTCGTATGGGCCGAAATGAAGAAATAAATAAGAGATGGACGAATGGAACTGAAGATGTGAGATGAAAGGAAGGGCACAGGAAAGTGGTCGTATGGGCCGAAATGTACAAGTAGCAATGACAAACTGAAGAGATATATGAGAAAGAAATTCTTTAAATGTATGTACTGATGAGACCAGGGAGAAGAACAGCTAGGTAGATCGAGTATGAGATAATACTAGTAGTATATGTTTCAACTCTTGGGGCGTTGAGTCGGATTGATGTGCAGGGTGCCGGCCGGAGGAGGTAAGATGCCGTGCACCTGGACTTGCACCCAACATCTGCAGACGCATATGTAGGTCATTAGGTGCTGCTGCAATGCATCCACGAACCTTCCTCTCTCTCTTCTCATCTCCTAGCAGCTTCCATGAATTAATGCATGTACTGGGCATCAGTCCATTGTTGTAAGTTGGCTCAACCAAAATAAGTTCTCTGATCTTTGCCGGGAAACATGTATACTCAATGTCCAGGCCTACATGTTTTGCACCAAAATAAGTTGGCTCGACCAGCATTCCCATGTGCACATTCTTCTGTTTATGGAGTATTTTAGATGGCATTGTGGCCAACAACCATACCACCATGATAGTTGGTACTCCGAGTCCGTCCCAAAAAGATGTCTCAAGTTTGTTTGTATTTGAATGTATCTATATACTAAATAGTGTCTAGATACATCTAAGTTTACAAACTTGAGACATCCTTTTGATGACGGAAGGAGCACGCGAGATTCATGTAAAAGATTACAAGTATTTATAGATCAAAGTGTTAGATTTATATGGAATGCAGCCCACGTAGGCAACCTATCTAGTCTAATAAATCCTGAAATCTCAAGGCCTATCTACCATGGCAGTTTGGGAACTCTGTGGGAGACAAAGTTTAGTCCCACATTGTTAGTTGGAAGAGATTTGGACCAGCTTATAAGGTGAGCTGTGTCACTCCCACTAAGTGAGTGAGAAGAGAAGGAGTCCAAGCGCACTCCTCCTCCGCCGCCTGCCTCGCCTCGCCAGCACGCGCGTCGCGTTTCGTGAATCAAGTTCGAGTTAGAAACTCGTTTTGTGGAAAACTAAATTTTTGCTTGGTGCACCAGCTGTTGGGTACGTGTGAACATTCGTGTGCATGTTTGCCGCGTGTCCTTGTCTTCCACCGCGTGGCGACTCGGTCGGCTCACCTCCCAGACACTAGAGCGAGAGACAGACAGATCTAGATGGATCCAGTTCTTTTCTCGGTCTTTCTCGCTGTGAGTTCCTCTTGATGCGCTGCTCTCTAGGCTTCCCCATCCAGCGGCTGCGTGCACTGTTGTCCGGGAGAGCAGGCCTCTGAAACCCCGTCCATTGAGATCTTGCACCTGGAGACGGGCAATAAGGTTTTTAGGAAGCGTCTTGGCACGACTGCTCACCTCTGTTTGTGTGTTCTTCTTCAGCAACCGACGACCTCATCAACACCATGGGCGACAATAACAAAGACCAAGGTGCTGCTATGGTGACGACCTTCCCGGTCAACCTGTACGTGTTTTTGTTCTCCTTGTACGCACTAGTTCTTGCTAGTTTTTCAGATCTACTAGATGTGGTTATTTTGCTGCATGTGTTTAGATCTGTTAGTGCTTACATAATATTGATTTCGGTAATTAATCTCATAGGGAAATTGCCTAATATTCCAACAATCTAAAAACCTTATTTATTTAGGAAATTTTCGGCATCTGCTTTTGCTGCTTCGCTGAAACCAAGCCCTTTTACGGGTGCTAATTTTAAGAGATGGCAAGGGAAAACCCTCTTGTGGCTCACTGATATGGTCATAGAAAAGTTTGCAGATGGCACTCCCAGAGATCCGCTTACTCTTGAGGAAGAGAGAGCGTGCAGGGAGGCCACTGTACTTTTTGTGGACTTTGTACTCAGTGTGCTTGGAGACAAGTTGGTTGATCCATATTTGCATATCCGTGATGCCAAGGAACTGTGGGATGCGCTGGACGCTAAGTTCGGTGCTGCCGATGCTGATGGTGAATTGTATGCTATGGAGCAGTTTAATGACTATAAGATGATTGAAAACCGATCTATAGTAGAACAGGCTCATGAGCTACAAATCATGGCAAAAGAACTCGAACTCATCAAGTCTGTGCTTCTGGACAAGTTTGTTGCGGGATGCATTGTCACTAAGCTTCTCCCATTATGGAGGAACTTTGCCACTTCTCTGAAACATCAGAGACATAAGCTCTTTGTTGAGTACCTTATTGGTTCTCTGGATGTTGAAGAGAAGGCGAGGGCAAAAGACAAACATACTAGTGGAACCGAAGGACATTCTACTGCCAGTATGGTACAGGAGAATGCCCACAAGTCCAAGGGAAATAACAAAGTCTGCCAGACTACCAACTTCAAGAAGAAGAAGGGGCAGAACAAGGAAAAGAAAGAACCTTGTTGGGTGTGTGGCGAGATTGGCCATTGGGCTCATCGTTGTCCACAGAAGAAAGGCAAGAAGGTTCAAGCTGGACGGAGTTCTAAATCTGTCAACATGGTCATTGGCAATACTGATGCACGAACTTCAGGTTCTGGATACGGTAATTTATTACCTACTGTTCTTTCAGTATTTCAACCCACATAATGGTGGTTTGATACGGCTTCCAATGTTCATGTGTGTCCTGACATTTCCATGTTCACCTCTTATCAGACTCGCTTCCTCAATCATGATGGGGAATGCGTTACATGCTACTGTTCTTGGTGCTAGCATGGTAGATCTGAAGTTTACCTCGGACAAGATCATGCAATTGAAGAACGTGCAGCATGTCCCTTTATCAAGAAGAATCTCGTTAGTGGATCCCGTCTTCTAAAAGATGGGTTTAAGTTGGTATTTGAGTCCAATAAAGTTGTATTGTCTAAGTATGGAACCTTTGTTGGAAAAGGCTATGAATGCGGAGGCTTGTTCCGTTTTTCATTGGTAGACTTCTGTGATGATGTAGTGAACCATGTTTGCACTACTAGTAACGAAACTAATATTTGGCATTCACGACTTTGTCATATTAATTTTGGTTGTATGTCGTGGCTTGCTGTATGAGTTTAATTCCGAAATTTACTATTGTCAAAGGCTCTAAGTGCCATGCTTGTGTGTAAGCAAAGCAGCCTCGCAAGCCTCACAAGCCTGCAGAGGAGAAAAACTTGACACCTCTAGAGCTCATTGATTCAGATCTATGTGAGATGAATGGTGTGTTGACAATTAGTGGAAAGAAATATTTCATGACTTTGATTGATGATTCTATTAGGTATTGTTATGTATATCTCTCAAAAACTAAAGACGAGGTCTTAGATTTTTTTTAAATCTATAAGGCAGAAGTTGAAAATCAACTTTAGAGAAAGATCAAAAGAATTCCATTTTATCATGGTGGAGAGTAATTTTCTAATAAGTTCAATTTATTATGTTCGGAACATGGTATTATACATGAGAGGATGCCTCCCAATTCCCCCCAATCAAATGGGATTGCTGAGAGGAAAATTCAGACTCTAACAGATTTGGTTAACGCCATGTTAGACACTGGCGGTTTATACAAGGAATGGTGGGGGAGGCTATATTGACTTCATGTCATGTCCTAAACCGTGTTCCAACTAAGAATAAAGATATTACTCCATTTAAAAAATGGGAAAAGAAAAGGTTGACACTCTCTTACTTAGAAACTTGGGGTTGTTTGGCAAAGGTCAACGTGCCAATCAACAAGAAGCGTAACCTTGGCGAAAACTGTGGATTGTGTCTTTCTAGGCTATGCCTGTCCCAACATTGCTTATAAATTTCTTGTGGTGAAATCTGAAGTGGACGACATGAGTCTTGGTACCATTTTTGAATCAAGAGATGCTATATTCTTTGAGGATATATTTCCTATGAGAGATATGCCTAGCATATGTAATAAGGAATAGATCTAGTTTCTACACCTGAAACTCCCGTGGAGACTGATGAACAATCAGATGATGAGAGTTCAGATTCGGATGAGGATGACAATGAAGCTCCCACAAGGAGAAAGAGACAAAGGATCGCAAGATCTTTTGGTAATGATTTCATTGTGTACCTAGTGGATGACACTCCCACTACTATTTCAGAAGCTTTTGCATCTCCGGATGCAGACTACTGGAAGGAAGCAGTTCAAAGCGAGATGTATTCCATCTTGGCTAATGGAACGTGGGAGATATCTGAACATCCATATGGGTGTAAACATGTAGGATGTAAATGGGTATTTAAAATAAGCTCAGAGCTAATGATACTATTCAAAAGTACAAAGCTCGGCTTGTGGCTAAAGGCTATATCCAAAAAGAAGGCAAAGATTTCTTTGATACTTACTCACTTGTGGCTAGATTGACCACAGTTCGAGTACTACTATCACTGGCGCCTCTCACGGTCTTCTCGTTCATCAAATGGACGCTAAGACGGCTTTCCTAAATGGAGAGTTGGATGAGAAAATTTACATGGAACAGCCTGATGGTTTTGTACTAGAAGGTCAAGAAAGAAATGTGTGTAAATTGAAGAAATCTTTGTACGGCCTCAAACAAGCTCCCAAGCAATGGCATGAGAAGTTTGAAAGAACTTTGGCATCCGTGGGCTTTGTTGTAAATGAAGCCAACAAATGTGTATACTATCGCCATGGTGGGGGTGACGGAGTTGTCCTATGTCTCTATGTTGATGACATATTAATTTTTGGAACAAGTCTCAAAGTGATTAATGAGGTCAAAACCTTCTTATCTTAACGTTTTGAGATGAAGCATCTTGGAGAAGCTGATGTTATCCAAAACATCAAGCTACTGAGAGATGAGAATAATAGGATTACACTTATGCAATCACATTATATAGAGAAGGTGTTGAGCAGATTTGTATATGATGATTGCAAATACTCTCCCACACCATATGATCCTAGTGTTTTGCTTCGAAAGAATCAAAAGGCAGCTAGAGATCAGTTGAGATACTCTCAGATTATTGGCTCACTTATGTATTTAGCTTGCACTACGAGGCCTCACATCTTGTTTGCTGTGAGCAAACTTAGCCAGTTTGTGGCCAACCAGGGAGATGATCATTGGCATGCTCTTGAGAGAGTAATGCGCTATCTAAAGGGAACAGTGAGCTATGGAATTCATTATACCAGGTATCCAAGAGTACTTGAAGGGTATAGTGATTCAAATTGGATATCAGATGCTGATGAGATAAAGGCCACAAGTGGATATATATTCACTCTTGGTGGTGGCACTGTTTAATGGAAGTCTTGCAAGCAGACCATCTTAATGAGGTCAACTATGGAAGCAGAACTCACAGCATTAGATACTACGATTGTCGAAGCACAATGGCTCCGTGAACTCTTAACAGATTTTCCTATGGTTGAAAAACCAATACCGGCAATCCTTATGAACTGTGACAATCAAACTGTGATTGTCAAAGTGAATAGTTCTAAGGACAATATGAAGAGTTCAAGACATGTCAAGAAAAGATTGAAGTATGTCAGAAAGCTGAGAAACTCCGGAGTTATAGCATTAGATTATGTCCAAACGACTAAGAATCTGGCAGGTCCTTTTACGAAAGGACTATCAAGAAATTTGATAGAAAATGCATCGAGGGAGATGGGTTTGAGACCCAAGTGAGTTGTCAAGGGGGTAACCCAACCTATGCGATCGGAGATCCCATGAATTAGGACCTGGGAAAACAAATTGAAACAACTAAGTTGAGAGAAACTTTTAATACTCCCACTCCGCTGCAGATGCATTTCTCTCATAGTATTCTGTAAGGAGGGTTGATTATATCTTAATGTGTTCTGACTGTCTCCTTGGGAGCAAAGACGTTATCCTACATAGCGATCTTGAAAGAACACACCTATCTGAGCTACACTGTTGGTCACAGTGTATGAAATTTGGGTGAATCTTTAGGAAGCTCATGAAAGGCCAAGGAGTATGACTTATAAGTTCCACCCGAGGGGTACCCTACGGCAGCCAAGTATCGGTAACAGCATTGAGTGAAACTTGTTGCACAAGACTAGCAATTTAAGTAGTCCATTATTCAGTTGTCGTAAGCGTATCTCTTTGTCTAGATGGAAGTTCAACTTAACTGTCTCCACTGAACTGCAGGTATATTAAACAGTGATTGAAACTAATGAGCCATATGATGTGCCTCTGAGATCTGATGGGGATTGTTAGATTTATATGGGTTGCGGCCCATGTAGGCAGCCCATCTAGTCTAATAAAAATCTCAAGGCCCATTTACCATGATAGCTTGGGAGCTCTGTGGACGACAAAGTTTAGTCTCACATTGCTAGTTGAGAGAGATTTGGACCAGCTTATAAGGAGAGCTGTGTCACTCCCACTAAGTGAGTGAAAAGAGAAGGAGTCCACGTGCACTCCTCCTCCGCCGCCCGCTTCGCCTCGCCCGCACGCACATGCGTCACGTTTCGTGAATCGAGTTCGAGTTAGAAACTCGCTTTGTGTAAGACTAAATTTTTGTTTGGTGCACCAGTTGTTGGGTGCGTGTCAAGATTCGTGTGCATGTTTGATGCGTGTCCTTGTCTTCCACAGCGTGGCGACTCGGTCGGCTCACCTCCTAGGCTATAGAACGAGAGACAGACAGATCTAGATGGATCCAGTTTTTTTATCAGTTTATCTAGATGTGAGTTCCTCTTCCTGCGCTGCTCTCTAGGCTTCCCTATCCCGGCGGCTGCGTGCACTGCTGTCCGGGAGAGCAGGCCTCCAAAACCTCGTCTGTTGAGATCCCGCACCGGGAGACGGGCGATAAGGTTTTTGGGGAGAGTCTCAGCGTGACTGCTCGCCTCTGTTCATGTGTTCTTCTTCAACAACCGACGACCTCATCAGAAACATGGGCGACAACAACAAAGACCAAGGTGCTGTTGTGGTGACGACCTTCCCGGAACCTGTACGCGTTATTCTTCTTCTTGTATGCACTAGTTCTTGCTAGTTTTTCAGATCTACTAAATGTGGTTATTTGGCTGCATATGTTTAGATCTGCTAGTGGTTATATAATATTGATTTCGATAATTAATCTTATAGAGAAATTGACTAATATTTCAACACATAGACCATGATGTCGCTCTTTACTTTGCGAATTAAGAGCACCACGAAAAATTCTCAAAATAAAAGAGAGAATTTAAAAATTCAAGGCATCGGTTAGGGATATCCAATCCTTCGTGTAGTGGGGTCGATCATTCAACACCTGGTCAATTAGTATTCAACACCTAGATACCTAGCTAGTGTCTAGGTTGATATAATGCTACACACACATGTCATCCATGCAACGCTACACTGGACCTAATGAGTTACAAATGTTCATTTTCATGGAAAATAAAAATGTTCTTTCCTTCTGGGTGGAGTATATAGTAGGAGTATAAAATCACCACTTTACAGTTGAAATTTATATATTCCACCACTTTACCTTTCCGGGACAAAATCCAATTGCATTTTGGTTAGTTGTTTGTGAAAAAACACTAAGAGATCGTTTGGCACCCATGTATTCATTTCATTTAGTAGAAATAAAACGAATACATGAACTTATTTCATTATATTATGATTCTAAGAACACCCACATATTTGGTTCCCATCGGAATTTGCAAATGATGGATCTGAGATAGGAATTGGGTTTACACATGAGGATATTTCGATGAATTTGCCAATAAAATGACAGCCCAATTCCGTGCCAACCAAATAGCATAGGGATAAAATTGCAAAATAAATTCTAGGATACCAGGACCAAATGATGGATACCAAACGACCTCTAATATTGAATTGAACGCTAATTAACACTGATTCTAGCAGGCAACTCATCAAATAGCGTTAACTGCCAAATGTGGGGCCCACCTGTCAGTAGGCACGAGCCATTGGGTGAAAGAGTAATAGAGTGCACGAGCGTGAGAAGGAAAACTTCCGGTGGTCGCGATACGAGACAATTGAGTAGTGCATGCACTGCACCTGGGCATCGACTGATCGATCCATTTTCTCGTTTCCGCCCAGTGCAGGCTTTTTCTTGTTCCGGACGACGATGGAGTTTTGGACTATGGATGGATCGGACCGACAGTGAGCTCGAAACGCACTCATTCGATGCTGCATGTCGCTCCGTTTTCGTCAGCGTTGACGTAAACAACTCTATCGGCTCACCCAGCTGCTGCCACGCGAAGCAGCTCGCCACCTTCCTCGATCCACAGCTCTTCAGTTTTGAGCTATATAGCTGGGTAGCGACGCCATGCAGATGCAAGCAACCATCACAGCACAGACACTCACCTGCCTGCCGCTGCTTCCTCGAACCCACACCGAGTTATGACCGATGACGATGACACATACGAGTAGTACTACTCATCATCTTGGATACACCTCAATTAATATATTTGCACTCTATATCAATATATACTGCCAAATTACATATTTGTCCTCACATATGGCGAAATGCCAACTCCCAACGGTTCCACAATAAATGTTTTGTGTGCTTTGAGGACCGGCGAATTTCACATTTGAGCATTTTGCTTTTGTAAGTTTTGATGAAATTCGCGGGTGGTGTGGTGGTTTTACGCTGTTTACTCAACATGGTTAAGACAATTAGCAACCGTAGAATTGTGAAACTATGTCAATCTCGAATCCTGACCAACGAAAAAAATAGCGCGCTATTTACTTTAGCGCCGCCTATCTCCAAACGCTACGCAAGTTATAGCGCGCTAATAGCGTGCTATTTTTCAAAATAGCGTTTTGCAAAATAATAATAAAAATTGATAGATATAGTCAGTATACTAAGGTTTTCGGTAGCTAAAAAATTGTGCAAAGTAATACATGCATAGCCAATTAACCAGTGATGTTCAAATGACAGAGTATGGATCAAAATGATCCCCAAATTTAAAGTGAAGGACATATGTTTTTCAGACAGTCACATAAAGTGGTCGTGTTCCTTCAAGAAGCCACTAAATCTACACAACGTTGCATCTACATCCGTAATTCAGCTAATTAGTAATTACTATATTAGTACATCACTACATCTACAATACTAAATGCTAGACGATGATGGGGATGTTCTAAACTTAGTAACTTACCCGATGGCTGGCTTCTTTGGGGCGAGGCAGACATCGTGCCCGGTGCTCTCCAAGATGAAGGATAAGTGGACATCCGCGGGGTTGAAGCTAGGCAGGGCGTCGTTTGCTTCGGCGTTGCTAGCTGCATTCCTTTTGGTCGGGGACGTGCCAAATGGAGGTGGCCGGCCGGCCGAAGCTGGAGGAAATGAAGGGAGATGCTACAGCTTGCAGTTGTCACCACCGCCGTGTGGTGGGAAATTGGATGCGACATGGAGCTGGGAGTTGGGTGAACTAGGTTTGTTGACTCGTGTGGGCTGAATGAGCCAGATGGACTGCCGATATTTTCAAGTTTTTTATAGCGCGCTATTACATTATAACGTATAGCATGTTTAGCGCCATTTAGCGCCCAATTAGCGTCATAGCGAGCATATTATGCATAGCGTAGCGTCTGTCTTCCCAATACGCTATAGGGACCCTATAGGGCGCTATTTTTTCATTGATCCTGACACATGCATGAGATATTCAACCCTGTGAGAGTTTTTTTGTCAATTCGAAGTCATGGGTCGTGTGACGTACTCATGATGGCTACACTAATTGTTTAACAACTTTAATATATCTGTCTTCCTTGAAAGGAGGAAATTTATAACATTGAAATATATATATCGTCGTTACAAACTTTCAGCGGCCGGCGGTCCACATCAACGTACTGTAGCATCAAAAGTTAGTGAGGCCCAAAAGAAAAACAGAGAGGTTGGTCCCTAGCTATCTAGCTGCAGCACCAACTTGCAATTGTCAACTAATTAATTAGGAAGATATAGTATATTATCAGCAGCAACACTAGCAGATGTACAGATTTGGCCTCTCGCGTAGTACTAACCGGCATGCCCAGATGCATGCACCACCCTTTTGGCAGGTGAGAATGAGCCTAGATATCTAGGTAGCTAATAATTGCAGGTTGTAGTATAAATAAGTTGTGCTAGATTTAGGCTACAATGCTTTGTAGGAGTACTATACACTTCTTTGTACATCAGGGACGGCTAGATGTACCTTCCTGGCAACCACCAACCAATGGATATGTTGAAAATAGTTCATGTCGATTACATGTGATCCTAATATTAGATCATCCTAAATCTTTTTTCATAGCATATTTCCTATGGTTTTTTCTCTCAATTTGATACAAACATAAAGAAGATTTCTCAATATAATGTTGAGTTTGTGGTTGCTAAATTGTGTTGCCTTGTATTTGTTTTGTAGTATGCTACTAAAAATTAGATGTAAAAGACTAAAATTACGTAAAATAGTGTAAAACTGACACTAAAATTGGCAAGCAAAGGACGGGGAAAAACGAATTGTCATAACCCATGCAATGCCAAATGCAACGTAAGACGCCCAACCACACATTCCAAAAACTAAGTTTTGCCCAACAATAGAAACTTAAGCATGTGGGTTTTGTGACACATAAGCACTATCACAGCTATGTGTAACTCAGCGGAGGCACACACCCACCCCCACCCAAAACTTTGAAAGATCATTGAAGAAAAATGTAGAGACTTACACGAAATAAATAGAGTCATCACCCCCCCCCCCCACACACACACACACACAATTCATACATTATCCCCCCCCCCCCCAATGTCGTTTGACTATGAGCATGTGTATCATTTAATCGTTTAACCCATATATTGTTGATATGCATTAATTGTTCATACTTTTTTTGAGAAAATTAATTGTTCATACTTAGATATTAATGTTAACACCATACAACACTTTAGAATGAAGAAGTAGCTTAAAGTTGTATGGCATACTAAGAAGCATCTAGGCATCAAGGCTTTTGTGGCTCATTGTTACAATAACATTCCCACTTTTCCATATGCAATGCCAACACAACAGAAGACATGCAACAACACATTCCAAAAATCAATTTATGTCAGCGATAGAAACCCAAGCATGTGGGTTTTCTAACACACAAGAATTGTGGAGCTATGTGTAACTAGGGGGGGCCACCGCCCCTAGACTTTGAAAGACCATTGAAGACAAAAAAATTAGGGACTTACATGAAAGAAAATATAGTCAGCTGCCCCCCATAAACATTCATACTTTATGTTTTGCTCCTCTTGCCCAGATTTTCTCTGCTACCTCTGTAACTACACAAGCTATGTCATTTGACTATGAGCATGCGTATTTGTATCTTAATGTCAACACTAGACCACATGTTAGACATCAGCAACAAAGGCTTCATTAAATAAAGGTTTCTCAAAATTTTCACCAAAGAAAACATAATTTGGAATATATTGAAACTTCCGATGCAACCTCCGTGGAGATGTCCACGGGTTAATTTTGATGAATATTAAGAATCCGCGAGTGAAAAGTCCTCGGGCCCCGTTGGATTCACCGGTGCTTTCTACAAAGCTTACTAGCACATCATTAAACCGAACATAATGCAGGTGATCAATGACTTCCACAACCTATGTGTGTCCCACTTCCATTGGACCAACTCCGCAGATGTTGTTCTAATTCCAAAATAGGAAGGATATCAAGAAATATCGGACTTTAGCCCCATAAGTCTAATCCATTCTATTGCTAAGTATGTCACCAAGATGACAGCCTCTCGTCTAGCCCCATTTATGGACACCATATTATCAAATGCCCAAAGTGCTTGACATCCTCTTCATTTCCTCCTCTTCAAGCA
Source organism: Avena eriantha (assembly GCA_910589775.1). Lineage (NCBI taxonomy): Eukaryota > Viridiplantae > Streptophyta > Magnoliopsida > Poales > Poaceae > Avena > Avena eriantha. Next base: position 393,302,518 of record OU342740.1, on the reverse strand, counting down.
TGACATCAAAAAGGCGTTTGACTCGGCTAGATGGGATTATCTCATGGACCTCCTTCGGCACTACGACTTATCGGTCAAATTTCAGAGTTGGGTGTGGGTACTTTTTTCCACTTCCTCCTCAAGAATTCTTCTCAACGGAGTGCCATGCGACCCCATATAGCATGGGAGAGGACTTAGACAAGGAGATCCCTTGTCACCGCTACTATTTTCCTTGGCCATTGACCCCATAAATCATATCCTCACAAAAGCTAACTCTCAAGGCCTCCTAGACCCGCTCGGGGGAAGATCACCGGTGGCTTGTACCTCCCTTTATGCCGATGATGTGGCTGTTTTGTGGATACTATCAAGGAGGAAATAACTTTCCTCGCCTCCACTCTCGTCTCCTTCGGCGATGCAACCGGTTTAGTGGCAAATAGTCAAAAAAGCCTTGTGGTGCCTATTAGATGAGAAGGCATTATTCTTGAGGATGTGCTATCCTCCTTTCCGGCAACTCAAAAAGCCTTTCCAATGAGATACTTAGGCCTCCCCTTGAGCTTCCATAGGCTAAAGAGGGTGGACTTCCAACATCCTGAGGATAAAATCGCCGGAAAGTTTGCCTCCGGGAATTAGGAAATTGTCAACGTAGTCAGTAGAAGAGTGTTGGTGTGGGTCGTTATTACATCACAAGCTATCTACCATATCACCTCCATTGACCTCCCGAAGGAGGTTATCAAAAGAATTATCTCCCTTATTCGTGCATATTTGTGGGCGGCTTGTGACAAAGTTTCTGGAGGAAATGCATGGTTAGTTGGGACAAAGTTTGTTGCCATATTGATACGTCCATTTTGCATCACTATTCTATGTCATAATTCACTGTTATTCATTGATATATTTCATATTAAGAGATGATACTTATGTTATTTCAACTGTTTTTGCATGGTTGATGACTTTTGGAGCATGGACCGCTGCAATCAGGATTCTGATGGAAAAGGGGCTGTTTGGAGGTGAAATTCGCGAAGATCAGAAAATCCGGGAAAATACATGGAAAATCCTATTTTCCAGAAGACGAAGAAAGCCAGAAGGGGGGCTGGAGATGGGCCACAGGGGGCCCACACCACCCCCTGGTGCGGGCCACCCTGGGTCGCGCCACCAGGTGGTGTGGCCGCCCTGCTCCACCCCTGGCTCTCCCCTCCAGCGTATATTATCCTCCCGAAACCCCAAGACTCGAGGAGCGACCATAGAAAGATTCCGCCGCCTCTGCGGGGCAGAAAACACCGAGAGAGAAAGATCTCTCCGGCAGACAGATTTCTGCGGGGGGAATTCCTTCCCGGAGAGGGGAGATCGTCGCCATCAACACCACCATCAAGCTGTACTTCATCGGGATCATCATCATCACCACCATCATCACCATCAGCACCCTCATCATCATCTCCATATTGTTGTAACAATTGAGTTGAATCTTGCATAGTTCATAGGGGAAACTTTCCCGGTGTTGATTACTCTTTGTAGTTCATGCTATTGAGTGAACCATTGAATTATTGTTTATGTTCAGATTGTTATACATCATTATTCCATCTCTGATCATGAACCATATGATGTCTTGTGAGTAGTTCGTTTTGTTCTTGAGGACATGGGAGAAGTCATGTTGTTAGTAGTGGAGTTGTGTTGAGAAAGATTCAATAGTTTGATATTTAAGTTGTGGTGTACTTCTTCTAGTGGTGTCATGTGAATGTCTACTACATGACACTTCACCTATATTGTCCTAGGGGAATGCATTGTGTATTTGGCTACTAATCGTAGGGGTTACCGGAGTGACAGAAACCTGAACCCCCGTTAGGAAACCATTGCACAAGGGACGTCAGGGTCTTAGAGTTTAAATCAGTGGTTAGGTTTCTGCCTTAATTACTTTCTTGTACTTACGGATGTTTGCAAGGGGTATAATCACAAGTATGTATTAGTCCTAGGAAGGTCGGTATATTAGCACAGGTTCACCCACACAACACTTAGCAAGCTAAAGAAGATTAATCAACTATATGAAGCGAAAGCACTTGACAGTCTTCCCATGTGTCCTCGAGAACGTTTGGTCATCTTAAGTAATACAACCGGCTTGTCCTTTGCTGCATAAAGGATTGGGCCACGTGCTGCATTTATTCCTATTGTCTTTTGTTTACTCGTATTTTATTTACTTGCATTACCAAAAACACCTAAAAATCCGTTTGCTAAGTATTTGCAGAGAATTCCTGATCCATACCACTAGCCAGCACCTTCTACTCCTCGTTGGGTTTGACACTCTTACTTATCAAAAATACTGCGATACACCCCCTATACTTGTGGGTCATCAAGACTATTTTCTGGCGCCGTTGCCGGGGAGTGAAGCGCTATTGGAGAGTGGAACTGGTCAAGGAAACTTCTACTGTGAGTATTGTTTACTTCTATTAGTTGCTTTATTTTTGTTATGGATAATTCGCTGAGTTTCTTATTTGGTAATGCTACTACCACTGCTAAGGTAGTAGATGAACCACCACCTGATGAGAGTGATGCCTTTAAAATACCTACAAGAATTATTGATCGTGTTATGGATAACTACTATGTTGGGGATGGAACTGTCCATCCCGGTGATCATTTACTCTTTATACACGAATTATGCGGGTTGTTCAAGTGTGCAGGTATTACTACAGATCAAGTTAAAAAGAATTTATTCTCATTATCACTAAAAGGAAGAGTTGAGGAATGGTATAAGCTGCTGAAGAATGGTCAAGCTCTGGAATGGGAGGAAATAGTGCCTCTCTTCTATTCAAAATTTTATCCTCCTAGTGAGATTCATAAAGATCGGAATCAAATATACAACTTTTGGCCTCTTGATGGAGAGAGTACAGCTCAAGCTTGGGGGAGATTGAAGTTACTAATGCTCAAATGTCCCATTCATGAGCTCCCCAACAATATTATTATCAATAACTTTTATCAAGACTCCTTCTACATGATAAGGATTTATTGGATGCTTCTTGTGCTGGATCATTCACTCGCATGGAACAAGAAGCCAATTGGGATCTTCTAGACCGTATTCAAGACAATGCTGAAGCTTGGGAGAATGACAAAGGAAGAAAAGTCAGGTATAAATTATGATTATGAATGCATTGAATCTTTTATGGGAACTGATGACTTTCAAAATATTAATGCTTATGGTCTTGATTTACAAGTTATTACAAATTGCTTTAAGGCTTTTGCTTCCTATATTGAAATTCCAAAAAAGGGATGGAACAAGTACCATGCACCTTATAAAGATATTGTTGACTGTGTTCCTGTTGGGAGTGCTGAGTATTGCACTATTGATCACATCTTACCTGAACCTTATTTCGAGAAGATCCCATTCCCAGATAAGGTAAAGGATCATCCTATGATAACTAGTGTAATCACTAAAAGTGAAAAGAGAACAGTAAAACCTGATGAACAAATAAACATTGAACCTGTTGTAGCAATTGTTAAAGATCTTGTCACTAAAAGTGTAGAAGATGGGCACATAGTCTTTTGTGAGGACGCTTCTAATATTGTCTCACATTCCAATAGAACTAAAAAGGCTAGTATCCCTATGCTTTCTGTTCGAATTGGTGATCATTGCTATTATGGTTTGCGTGATATTGATGCTAGTTCAAGTGCTATTCCTTATGAGCTTTATAAAGAAATTATGCATGAAATCAGTCCCTGCGAGTTGGAAGAGATTGATGTAGTTATTCACCTTGATAATAGAGAGACCATATCTCCAATTGGTATTGTACAAGATGTGGAAGTTCTTTGTGGTAAGATTAAGTATCCTGCTGATTTTCTAGTACTTGGTTCAGCTGCTAGTAAAACTTATCCTACCATTTTTGGTAGACGTTTCTTGAGTAATTGTGGAGCTATTATAGATTTCAAGAGGGAGAAAATCTTGACTAAGTTTGATGGGGAATCTTATGAGTTTACTTTTTCGAAATTTACTAAAGAACCTTGTGAAGAGGAAACCCATAATGAGGATTTTAGAGTTGAACAACTTGCTTCTATTTCTCTTGCTCCTAACAATGCTTTGCAACAATTTATGAAAGACCACGAAACTGAGATCTTCATCGAAGAAAGGAATGAGATTGACGAGATTCTCCGTCGTCAACCCAAGATGCTTAAGCATAACTTGCCTGTAGAAGACTTGGGTACCAGGTTGCCACCTAAAAGGATCCGGTCTTCGATCTAAAACCTCTCCCTGATAATCTTAAATATGCTTATATTTATGATAAAAAGATATATCCTATTATTGGAGGTTTTGAAGAAACACCGAGGAGCTATGGGCTATACTCTAGATGATTTAAAAGGGATTTCACCTACTATATGTCAGCATTCTATCAATATAGAACCAGATGCAAAGCCAGTAGTAGAGCACCAACGACGTTTAAATCCTAAGATGAAGGAAGTGGTAAGAAATGAGGTATTGAAACTCCTTGATGCTGGTATTATTTACCCTATTGCTGATAGTGAATGGGTTAGTCTTGTTCATTGTGTTCCTAAAAAAGGAGGAATTACCATTGTTCCTAATGATAATGATGAGCTTATTCCCCAAAGAATAGTAGTAGGGTATAGGATGTGCATTGATTTTAGGAAAGTCAACAAAGTTACTAAGAAAGATCACTACCCACTCCTTTTATTGATCAAATGTTGGAAAGGTTGCCTAAAAAGACCCATTTTTGTTTTCTTGATGGTTATTCTAGTTTCTCTCAAATTGCTGTTAAACAACAAGATCAAGAAAAAATTACGTTTACTTGCCCTTACGGAACTTATGCTTATAGACATATGCCTTTTGGTTTATGTAATGCTCCTGCTACTTTTCAAAGATACATGTCAGCTATCCTTCATGGTTTTTGTGAGGAAGTTGTGGAAGTGTTCATGGATGACTTTTCGGTTTATGGAACTTCTTTTGATAATTGTCTGCACAACCTTGATAAAGTTTTGCAGAGGTGTGAAGAAACTAATCTAGTTCTTAATTGGGAGAAATGCCACTTCATGGTTAATGAAGGGATTGTCCTTGGGCATAAGGTTTCTGAAAGAGGCATAGAAGTTTATAGAGCTAAGGTTGAGGCAATTGAGAAAATTCCATGTCCAAAAGACATCAAAGGTATTCATAGTATCCTTGGTCATGCTGGTTTCTACAGAAGGTTTATTAAAGATTTTTCTAGGATATCAAAACCCCTCACTAATCTTCTTCAAAAAGATGTACCCTTTGTTTTTAATGATGATTGTAAGGAAGCTTTTGAAACTCTTAAGAAGGCTTTAACCACAGCTCCTATCGTTCAACCACCTGATTGGAGTTTACCCTTTGAAATAATGTGTGATGCTATTGATTTTGCTGTAGGTGCTGTCCTTGGGTAATGAATTGATAAAAAGCTAAACGTTATTCATTATGCTAGTAAGACTCTAGACGCTGCTCAAAAGAATTATGCTACTACTGAAAAAGAATTTCTAGCTGTCGTCTTCGCTTGTGATAAGTTTAGACCCTATATTGTAGACTCAAAAATCACCTTTCATACCAATCATGCTGCTATTAAGTACCTTATGACAAAGAAGGACGCTAAGCCTAGGCTTATTAGATGGGTGCTGCTTTTACAAGAGTTTGATCTACATATAGTAGATAGGAAAGGTGCTGAAAACTCTGTAGCTGATAATTTATCTCGATTAGAAAACATCTCTTTTGACCCTATGCCTATTAATGATAGTTTCCCAAATGAATAGTTGGTTGCGGTAGGGGTAAGCTTGTGAAGGAGCCCTTGGTACGCTGATTATGCTAACTTTATTATCTCCAAGTATTTGCCTTCAACTTTTACAGCTCAGCAAAGAAGGAAGTTCTTTTATGATTTGAGGCATTATTTTTGGGATGACCCACACTTATATAAAGAAGGAGTGGATGGTATTATGCGAAGATGTGTTCCAGAATATGAACAAAAGGAGATATTGCGTAAATGTCATGGTAGTGCTTATGGAGGACATCATGCAGGAGATAGAACTGCGCAAAAGGTGCTACAATCAGGTTTCTATTGGCCTACCCTTTTTAAGGATGCAAGAAAATTTGTTTTATCTTGTGATGAATGTCAGCGTGTTGGTAATATTTCTAGATGCAATGAAATGCCTATGAACTACTCTCTAGTTATTGAACCCTTTGATTGCTACGGATTTGACTTTATGGGTCCTTTTCCTCCCTCGAAAGGTTATACTCATATTCTTGTTGTTGTTGATTATGTTACTAAGTGGGTACAAGCCATTCCTACGAAGAGTGCTGACGGAGAGACTTCTCTAAAAATACTTAAGGATGTTATCTTTCCTAGGTTTGGAGTGCCTAGGTATCTCATGACTGATGGGGGTTCTCATTTCATGCATGGTGGTTTTAGAAAGACCCTTGCTAAATATGATGTTAATCATAGAATTGCTTCATCTTATCACCCCCAAACTAGTGGGCAAGTAGAGTTAGCAAATAGAGAAATTAAATCCATCTTGCAAAAGACTGTTAATAGATCTAGAAAAAACTACGCTAAAAAGTTGAATGATGCTTTATGGGCTTATAGAACTGCCTACAAAAACCCTATGGGGATGTCTCCTTATAAAATGGTTTATGGGAAAGCTTGTCACCTACCTTTAGAATTAGAACACAAAGCTTACTAGGAAGTTAAAGAACTCAATAGAGATTGTAAGCTCGCAGGTGAGAAAAGATTATTTGATTTAAGTTCCTTAGATGAATGGAGGAGTGAAGCCTATGAAAATGCTAGGATATTTAAAGAAAAATTTAAAAGATGGCATGACAAGCGAATACTTAAGAGAGAATTTCATGTTGGTGAGAAAGTTCTATTGTATAGGTCTCGTCTCAGATTTTTTGCAGGAAAGCTACTATCAAAATGGAAAGGACCCTTCATTATTGAAGAAGTGTACCGTTCGGGAGCAATAAAAATTTCTTCTTTAAAAGATAATACTACACAAGTAGTGAATGGGCAGCGACTCAAGCACTATATTGCTGGAGATTCTTACAATGAAGATGTTGATGCCTTTCAAGTTATAACTCCAGAAAGATTTATCAAGGACCAAATTCAGAGACCTACAGACTCCGTTTTTGAATAGGTAACAGTTCTGGTAAGAAAAGTTCCGCGAAAATACTATCCAACTATATTTTTGCAGTTTTTAGACAATAAGGAAAGCCATGAAGCGAAAGAGGGACGGAAACGGAGCCAGGGTGGCTCACACCACCGTGTGGCACAGGCCCTTCCCAGGCCGCGCCACCAGGTGGTGAGTCCACCCCAGACTCCGCCTCCGACCCGTTTTCTCCCAATACCTTCCTTTTGTTTTGAAACTTCGTAATATATAATCCCCCGGATCTCCCGAGGTTCGTATATCGTGTTTCCGTCGTGTTTTCGTTTCGATCTGTTTCTGCCAGGAACTATATTTGAAAGCTTTGAAGCACAATGGTGTCCGCCAAGGATAAAGGAAAGGAGCCTATGGAGGAAGATCTCTAGGACCCCGGGCAGGAGAAGGAGATCAAGAGTGAAGGTGAAGAGGAGGCAAAGCACACCGGCACTACCATTGCAAGCATTGGAGTGGTGGAAAACCCTGCCAGAACTATGGCAATTGGAGGGAAACCTCCTCATCACCTTTCAGATCCATGGTCACTTCCTCCACGCACCAAGAATCCTTTCCATACTCTTATCCATGAGCATCAATAGCAGAATATGCCCAAGGGGAAATTACCCTCCAATTGGGATTTTCCTCGTTCTAGCCATGCAGGAAAAGAAGACTTCAAGGAGGTAGAGTGGGGAAAGAATCACAAGAGTTGGGATTCTCAACCCGACATGTTCATGAGCCGCATTGAGCAAAACTCGCAGCTTATTCATAATCTCACCTTCGAGATTGAGGATTTGGGGAAACTGATCAAAGAACTCTTCAAGAGGATACCACCACCATCAAAGGAGTATTTCGTCATCAGTTTTGGCATCCCCTTGGTTTGTTCCAAGCTTGGGGGAGTGTCGCGGTATCACATCACTATCTTCTATCTTTTTACCTTTTTAGTAGAGTCATATCATGAATAGAGAAGTTATCATGTAGGATGGTTTGCATTATGGAAGTGTCCCCTCTATCGTTAGATATGTATCCCTTGGTGTGAGTTGCCGTTATGGAATATTAATGAGAAGTTCTATCATTCACTCTTTTGCATAGCTTATATTAGTTTTCAATTCGTGGTTATATGATTGATCTTGTTGTTAGTATTGGTATCACTTTGGGATCATCGAGTTAATTTAGTTGGTTTTGGCAAACCTGGCTCGGCCAGTAGCAACACTATTTTTGAGAGTTGAATGAAAAGATAAAAGTACCTCTAAAGAAAAATAATTTCATCATCTTTCTTTCTTGATTTGCTCATAAGTCTAGAATTCTCTAGTTAAGATCTTTTGTGCTTCCGAGGAAGATTGCATGTTTGTTTTTATCACTTGTATGTTTGTTTGTTTCCTTCAACTCTTATACTTGCTACCCAGCCTTGCTAGCCAAAAACCTGTACTCAGAGGGAATTCTTCTCATGCATCCACTTCCTTAAACCAAACCTTTTCCATTTGTGTCCACCATACCTACCTATTAGCATTATTGCTATTCCAAGTAAATTCTTGTTTTATCTACCTCCCAAATTAAACTTGTTAGGTGAAAAGTAGTGATTAAAGCTCTCACGAACTTGATGGCACACTTTACTTTCTTGTATTTAATAAACTTGAACCATTGTGCTCACCTATGTTGCGTATATGCTTGCGCTTTGTGACTTGAGAATTAGCAGAACCATGTTGTCATGGGGAACGCTTTCAACATTGCACTGGTACTTTGTACCTAGTTGATATCATGTTCTTTTGTCTATGGATGTCGTCGGTCTGAAATGAAAGGGGGGCTTGTAAGTCCATAGAGTTATGCATGTGTGTTAGAGAAACACCTGGGCCGCTGGTCTAATCCATGCTGACATGGTGGAAACCTGCAGCGTAACCATAACGAGCATCTATGGAGCATTCTTCTTATAAAAAAAGAGAGTACGATATTGAGAAAAAAAATAGATTATGAAAAGAGGAAAGAGAGAAAAAAGCACCATATTCCCATGGTAAATAAGAAGATTGTTGAGATGCTTTGTTGTCTGCATGCCTTGTCATTTTGATATGGGGATTCTTCCGTATCATCGGGCAAGGGGTACCCCGTTGGCGGTTCTCTATGATACCCATATGCTTACGATGACAAGAACTTACCGGTGACTAAACTTGAGTAGCATGAGGAGCGGCCCTCGTATTCAAGGGTCATGAGATTCTCAATTTACAACTTGTCAAACATATCCTCATATTTGATCACTTTAACCTTAATCACCTAAAGATGCCTATGGTAGGGGCAATGAGAGCTGAAAGCTAGTAAGTATCATAATTTTTGGGAGCTCTTTATGAAACTTGCAATCCCTGCTTCCCTCTGCGAAGGCCTTTCTTTTACTTTTTAGTTGAGTCAGTAAACCTATTCCCTTCTATCTCAGCAAGTATTTTGAGTTGTTGTGTTTCATTCATTCATATGATGATTTATTCAATCATGTTTCTTATGTTCCTTGCTTTGCACTTTGCTCTTATCTTGGTGATTACTACTTTGAAAGCTATCATTGAAAAACCAGTTATTTGTGAACTCCAGCAAATTATCAACTATTCTTCGACCAAGAGCTAAGTTTGCCATTACCAATTATGATTTACTTTATGTATCTTTATTGTGTTTCCTTTACTTATTGCAAGTTAAGTTATATAATAGTGAGTTGTCTTCTATTATGATCTATGTATTGATGAATGTGATGCTTCTTGTCTGTATTCTTTTATCAACTCTTCACTCCATAAACATGAGGTCATGTTTATTGAGCTCAGTTTCGCTTGGGGACAAGCGAAGTCTAAGCTTGGGGGGAGTTGATACGTCCATTTTGCATCACTATTCTATGTCATAATTCACTGTTATTCATTGATATATTTCATATTAAGAGATGACAATTATGTTATTTCAACTGTTTTTGCATGGTTGATGACTTTTGGAGCATGGACCACTGCAGTCACGATTCTGATTGAAAAGGGGTTGTTTGGAGGCGAAATTCACGAAGATCAGAAAATCCGGGAAAATACATGAAAAATCCTATTTTTCCAGAAGACGAAGAAAGCCAGAAGGGGGGCTGCAGATGGGCCACAGGGGACCCACACCACCCCCTGGCGCGGGCCACCCTGGGTCGCGCCACCAGGTGGTGTGGCCGCCCTGCTCCACCCCTGGCTCTCCCCTCTGGCGTATATTATCCTCCCGAAACCCTAAGACTCGAGGAGCAACTATAGAAAGATTCCACCGCCTCTGGAGGGCGAAAAACACCGAGAGAGAAAGATCTCTCCAGCAGACAGATTTCTGCTGGGGGAATTCCTTCTCGGGGAGGGGAGATCGTCGCCTCAACACCACCATCAAGCTGGACTTCATCGGGATCATCATTATCATCATCACCACCATCATCACCATCAGCACCCTCATCACCATCTCCATATTGCTATAACAATTGAGTTGAATCTTGCATAGTTCATAAGGGAAACTTTCCCGGTGTTGATTACTCTTGTAGTTGATGCTATTGACTGAACCATTGAATTATTGTTTATGTTCAGATTGTTATACATCATTATTTCATCTCTGATCATGATCCATATGATGTCTTGTGAGTAGTTCGTTTTGTTCTTGAGGATATGGGAGAAGTCATGTTGTTAGTAGTGGAGTTGTGTTGAGAAAGATTCAATAGTTTGATATTTAAGTTGTGGTGTACTTCTTCTAGTGGTGTCATGTGAACGTTGACTACATGACACTTCACCTATATGGGCCTAGGGGAATGCATTGTGTATTTGGCTACTAATCGTAGGGGTTGCCGGAGTGACAGAAACATGAACCTCCGTTAGGAAACCATTGCACAAGGGACGTCAGGGTCTTAGAGTTTAAAGATGTGGTTAGGTTCTACCTTAATTACTTTCTTGTACTTACGGATATTTGAAAGGGGTATAATCACAAGTATGTATTAGTCCTAGGAAGGTCGGTATATTAGCACAGGTTCACCCACACAACACTTAGCAAGCTAAAGAAGATTAATCAACTATATGAAGCGAAAGCATTTGACAGTCTTCCCATGTGTCTTCGAGAACGTTTGGTCATCTTAAGTAATACAACCGGCTTGTCCTTGCTGCATAAAGGATTTGGTCACTTGCTGCATTTATTCCTATTGTCTTTTATTTACTCGTACTTTATTTACTTGCATTATCAAAAACTCCTAAAAATCTATTTCCTAAGTATTTGCAGAGAATTCCTGATCCATACCACTAGCCAGCACCTTCAGCTCCTCGTTGGGTTCGACACTCTTACTTATCGAAAATACTGCGATACACCCCCTATACGTGTGGGTCATCACCTATCAAGATCGGTGGTCTCCGTATTATGCACCTTGAGAAGTTCTCCGCTGCCCTTCGTCTTCGATGGCTATGGCTTGAGTGGACGGATGAGTCAAAGTCTTGGATTGGATTAGGAAACTCATGTAATAGAGAGGATCGGCAACTTTTTGCGGCGGCTACGGTGGTGATGGTGGGAAATGGGGAGAAGGCCAAATTTTGGAATTATCCATGGATTGATGGCATTTGCGCCAAAGACATAGCGGCAAAGATTTATGAGAGATCAAAAAATAAGAATTGTTCGGTTCGTAAAGCTATTGCAAACAACTTTTGGGTCAACCAAATAGACAGTCATGATGGTTTTGACATGGATCATATCCAACAATTTGTTTCACTATGGGAGCTTGTGTCCGGGGTTCATCTTCATCAACAAGTGCCCGACACCAACAAATGGAAGTTCACCAACCATGGCACCTACACCGCTACCTTGGCATGTAAAATGCAATTTGAAGGCATTCTGTCCACTACTCTCAGTAAATCTATTTGGAAGGTTTAGGCCCCTCCAAATGCAATTTTTTTCTTGGTTGGTGATGCGAAATAAGGTTTGGACGGTGGATACATTGGAAAAGAGAGGACGGACATATTGTGGGAATTACCCTTTATGCAACCAAGTGCAAGAATCAGCGGACCGTCTTCTCTACAAACGCCAGTTCACCACAAGGATTTGGAAGGAAGTTGTATCTTGGTGTGGGATACAAAATATTTCCACGGCCTCTTGGGGTAATGTTCCTATGGTCCATGAGTGGTGGACCAAAATGGCTTTAGATAAAGGCAAAGAAAGGCGAGCGATTTCTTCACTAACCATGCTTGTCTCATGGAAAATATGTAAAGAGCGCAATGCAAGAATCTTTCGGCACCATTCATCGCCCTCTTGCATTGTGCTAGCAAAGATCAAGGATGAGGCAAGAGCTTGGAGCTTAGCAGGGGCAAAATACTTGAGTAATGTAATACCGGGAGATTGATCCTTTTTGTTTGTCCTAGGACTTGTCCTAGGCTATTGTAACCCTAAAACCTCCTTCTTTATTAATAAAAATGTCAAATCTTTTGCCTTGTTTAAAAAAAATGAATATTAAGTATTTTCTTGTAAATGTGCCATACCAAGAGGTGGTACCCAATGCAATGGTGTGATATCATACAATATTTTGACGTTAATAACCAAAAATTATACAAAAATACAAAACTTGACTCCAACATCATGTTACAACCGAAATTTAAAAAAAATAACCAATTAAGCAAGTGGCGGACCCAGCCCTGAGGCGATGCCGGGACCACATTCATATACAAAGTACAAAACAATCTGAAACAGTTTTGTACCGTGCCTCGGCAGACTACGCCGCCGTCAGAGCGCCCCGGGCCATGGCCCTGGTTGCATGGGGCCTAGATCCGCCCTTGAATTACGTACTGCATGTGTATTTAAAAACTTGCCAATTACTCCCTTAGTTTCATAGTTTTTTTTATCATGGTTTTAGTTTAAATTTGTAAAACCATGAAAGGGGGTATGGAACGGAGGGAGCAAAGGAAAAGAGGCTTATGGATGGGGAGCTGGCACAAGCAAAATAAAAATGCACCAGATTTAATTAGGAGAACTAGAAGTTTAGTAGTGATCAGTCACATACATGCATGCATATGCGTATCAGGGAAGAGAGCGAGGTGTGTATCAGCTCGCGTGCGTCCGAGGATCTATCGAGCGATCTGCGATGAATTAGCTTAGAATTAAGAAGCAGCTAAGTAGGTCAGCTGGATGTGTCGCTTAATCACAAATTTTGTTTTCGAAGAGGAAAAAAGAGGCAGCGGGGACTTATATTTATTTGCCGCCAGAATACAGATGGTGGGGACCGATCTGCGGGACCCATATCTGTGCTTCCTCCAGGATCACGCGCGTAGTGGATTGACAATTTTTTTCTCGCGAGTGCAGTGGATCGTCACTGCACATACCATGTACTGACATACTCCCTCTGTTTACAAATAAGGGTACTTCTAACTTTTACCAAGTCATACTTTGTTAAATTTAGATCGACATTCCTTCGGGCTGCTCTCGCGCGAGGGTGGCTCCGGAGGGCACCCAACCCTAGCCCAAAAAAACACCCCCTGGCCGCCGGCGTTGGTGGCGGCGCCTGGTCGCCGAAGGCGGAGGGCGTGGAGAGGACCGGGCGACCCCACGACCCTCTACGGGTGGAGAGGCGACGACCCGATGGTTGGCGCGATGCGGTGTGGCGGAGATGCCCATCGGCAAGAGTGGCAACGTCCGGCGTGGAGGAAGGCAGGGCGGAGGGCAAGGGAGAGGGTGGTGCGAGCGCGTCGCTCAGGAAGAGCTGCCGGTCTACGGGCCTGATCTGGGCCCGTTTCGGGCGTGCGCAGCGGCGACGATGGCCAGCAGGGGAGCATGCAAGGAGGAGGGTGGGCGAGAAGCCCTGGACGGCGCTGCATGGGCAAGGCACGAAGGGGAAAGGCAGGCAAGGCACGGCTGCTCCACGGGCCCGATCTGGGCCTGTGTTGGGCTGCCAGGGTCACATCATAGTGGCCGGCCTACTGGCTATGGAAGAGAGAAAGGCGGTACGGGCTCCCCATTTTGGCCAGTGAAGGAAGAGATGGTGGCGATGACGAGCTGTCCAGGAGCATTGGCACGCCCATGGATGTTTGCGCCTTGCTCGGCCCTGTAGAGGTGGAGACGAATAGCACCGCTATGGTGTGTTGCATCCTCCCGTCGACCGCACAGATGAGGAAGATGCTACAGAAATGGGGTAGCGTGCCTGGTTGTTCTGTGCCCGTAGGGGCAAGTGAGCACAGTCGTGGAGGTGGTTACAACAGAGGGTTGCTGTGGCATGTGGGTGGCTGGCTGAACCATGGGTTAGGGTGAGTGAGGTTGTCGGCAAAAACCGCATTCTGGTCATGGCTGAAGTTGTCGTTGATGGCGCCTACGGGCATCGCTGCCTTGTTGAAGGCATCGGTATGCATCTCTCACCTTCCCCTTCCCAACATACTCCGGGGGAACTCCAGATTTGGTCTCCAAATCGGATGATGGCGGTGCTAGCTTGTGTCGTGTCTCTTCTTGAGGGCATCATTCTTGGAAGTGGATTTGGCCAGAGGGATATGTGGTTCGTGGAGGTGTGGGACGGTTTTCGGCTACAGGAGCCCTCTGCACATGCAAGGAGCGTCAGATGAGCCCTTTGTTCTTTGCTCGTGGGCTTAGAGAGGCACATGTCCTTCTATCTTGGCATGTCGTCCCTCTCTGGAGTCATCGAGGTTGGCCCAAAAGCTCTTGGTAGATCCAATCGATGCGGCGGTTTTTCGATGCGCACACTGAGCGGAGTTTCTCGGGTACCCGACTTGGTATGTCGTGTGTTCCTCCTTCGGCTTCTTGTATGTCCTGTGGGATTTTAGGTGTGGCTTGCCGTTGTTAGTGTTTTCGCCCGGTTTTTCTCAAATAAACCAAGAAGTCTGTTTTCTATCTAGTCATTGGATTTAGCAGTTCTCCTGCTAACATTCCAAAAAAAATTAAATTTGTCAACTTTATAGATAAATATAACAACATATATTACATGAAATTGTCATATTATGGAACAAAATTTGAAAACAGATATAGTGATACCAATTTAGTGTCATGAATATTACTACATTTCCCTATAAAGTTAGTCAAATTTTACTAGGTTCGATTTAAGACAAAGCTAGAAGTATACTTATTTGTGAACAGATGAGGTATCTATAGGTATGTACGAAGGATGCACGGCAACATTGTTGTTACGCCAAAATTATACTATTGGCTAAATTTATCTGTAATGTTTTTCTTATTTTCAGTGACCTGTGATTACACAGATAATAGTCTTCATACGCATCAGGACACTATGTTGGTGAAGATTAACAAACACATTTACCAGTTAGCATACATGCATGTAGTAATAGTTTTAAAAACCGGACTGGTGAGCAAACCAGTGAATCAATTGGTTCACTGGTTTACTGGTCGGACAACTGGTTCATCTGGTTTGATAGCGACAAAACGCTGCTATTATTAATTAAAATTTAATCAAATTTAGGAACAAAGGGACCATAAAAGTTACATATAGAGTATATTTCAATATATTTCACAAAAGATGGTGAGCCCAATGCTATTGAGCCTCATTTAGTGCTATTTTGACATGGGAGAAGATTGTGAGTTCAATTTTTGTTGTAACGTATTTTTTTTGGAGTGGTGCTTCTTAAAAACCAGTGAGACCGTCGATTCTGGTTTTTTCTGATCGGAACACCGAACCGGTCTGGTTTTTAAAATTATGCATGTAGTACAAGGAGGAAACCAAACATGAGAAATCCGACTCTTAGTACGCTGAGGTGCGGTGGCGTATCTAGTGGGGGTGCCATAGTACACCCTCCAAAAGTACAAATGTTTTTTAGCTACTAATATTTATACTAATCAAAAGCTTGGCACCCCCACTGATTTCATCCTAGATTCGCCATTGTTGAGGTGCATTCCTGAGTGCAGATGCTTATCAATCGTCCGAGGCTGTAGCGAGCAAATGTGTGATAATAAATTTGTTTATGAGGTGTATTTTTTTGAAGATCGCTGGTATGTCAGGGATAGATTTCGTAGGCAAGCAGGGTCTGTTTTGTTAATGAAGCACTGCGAAACCAAACGGTCAATGCACCCTGACAATAGTATAATACGGTAGAAACTAGAAAAACCATTTACCAATCACAACCGAACGAGCCATGCAGTAAGAAGCTAGTACTAGTATAGCTAGGATGACATAACCAAAATGGACCAGATTTGATTTGATTTGATGCGATCGGAACAGACGTTTAGTAGAGATGAGTCACATGCATGCACACGTACGCGTATCGCAAGCGAGAGCGAGATGGGTATCAGCTCTCGTCCGAGGATCTACCTTGTAAATTAGTTTTTACATTATTAATAATCAGCGATAGAGATACAAATAAGTTCAAAAGTAATTAAAACATGGATAGGTCACTAGACCACCTAGCCGCACTACAAACATTAGCACGAGCCGAATGCAGGCTGTCCGTCCTCGTCCCTCCATCACCAGAGCCAGACAAAACTTATCGTAGAAGAGTTTGATTTAGTAGACGAACAGGAAGTCATTGTGCTAAGCCCCCAAAGGACGAGCACATCAGAGCAACAACTATAAAAAAAGATGATAATCGTAGATCGGAAGAGACTGGCCTTAAACCACACCTTAAATACAAAACACGACCGGATCCTAAGGATCCGTCGGACACATTCCGCCAGCGCTAGGCACACCACCGGAGCGAGGTTAAAGCGAATAGGACTTTATTCTGACTTTGGAATGTAGCACCCGTATCAACATCTCGAATAAGACACTAAAAGAGTGTCTAAACAAAGAACGTTAAACCTTCCCACCAACTAGAGGTCGTGGTCCGTCCACACCTCCAAGACACCAAGGCCACTGGAAGCAGAACGGATCAACGGCGTTCCCGCGAGAGGGATGAAACCCTAGATTGGTATTACAAGTCGTTGCCGCCTCTCTCATGCATAGGTCAGCATATAGTTATTTCCTTTTTCTTTTTGCGGGAAAAGGATCAGCTGAGTTATAATTAAATTCAAATTTGGGTATAGAAGAGGAAAAAAGAGGCAGCAGGTACATTAGCGAGGCTATACTAGTATTATTTATCTGCCGCCAGAGTACAATTTTGGGGCCCATGTATGCTGCTTCCGGGAAGATCGCGCGCGTGTAGTACTAAGATCGTTAGTAAGTGGCGATTAAGGAAGCAAACAATTCCAATTATGCCTCAGCTGTGACGGATATTTCCCATGTTTCCACAAAGGCCAGGATCTTCTGTGCGTGCCACCTACTGCCGCCGCCCTACGTCAGTGAGTGCAGGTCGGAGCAGAGGATGACTGAATGCTGACGTCGTGGTCGCTTGTCGTATCCCGCCGCCCTATGTCAGCTAGGGGTTGTCCCTGTCAGGTGCGTTCGCTCCATCAGCTAAACCAATCTCTCTCTTCCACTTCTCATCCGTTGGCCTTGTGGGTCCCACCATTATTTAACTATTTTTGTTTTGGGGCCTTGGATGCGGTGGGGCCCGAACCGAGAAATTCGACTAGTCAAAATCTCGTTTCTGGGCAGATCGACTGACTGGGTTGCCTATAAAAAGCAGGGTAGGATGCCCTGCTCGCAACAGTTAGCAAAGCCTCCAGCCGAATCCAGCCTTCCTTCTCGCCAAGCCAGCATTACTCGAGAATTCCGTCCATCTCAATGGAACAACACCACTGGAGCGGTATCGGCAACTTCTACGGCCAGCCGATGTCGGCGCCGGCAGAGCTGTACTCACCGTCGGCGTTCGACATGGGCGACAGCGACGACATGCAGCTGCTCAGCACGCTCCTGGAGGCGATGGGCGACGACATGTCGGTAGCCCATTACCTGAATTTCGATCTAGACATGGAGTCGTCATCCTCTTCGTCATCGTCAGGCTCCACCTCCTCATACTCCTCCTCCGATCACCACGGCCATGTCGTCCAGCAGCGACAGACCATGCAGCAAATGCAGTCCACCGCTGCAGCTGCAGCTGCCGCTCCAAGCCCAAGTCCAAGCAAGCGCCGTGGGCAGCCCCAGCCGCCAGCCGACGCGTCGGTCCCCAAGGGGCTGATCGGCGTGCGGAAGCGGCCGTGGGGCAAGTTCGCGGCCGAGATACGGGACTCCACCCGCAAGGGCGCCAGGGTGTGGCTCGGCACCTTCAACACCCCCGAGGCGGCCGCCATGGCCTACGACCAGGCCGCCTTCTCCGTGCGCGGCGCCGCCGCCGTGCTCAACTACCCGGTCGACCGCGTCCAGGAGTCGCTCCGCACCCTCGCGCTCGGGGCCACCGCGGGCTCCCCCGTGCTCGCGCTCAAGCGCCGCCACTCCATCCGGAAGCGCTCGCCCAACAAGGCCAAGAAGACGACGGCGGCGGGGTCGGCGTCGTACACGGCCGCGCCCACCAAGATGATGATGCCCGCCGTCAGTGTCAGACAGGAGCAGCCGGCCGTGCAGACGTCTGCCTGCTCGGGCGTCGTGGAGCTTCAGGACCTGGGCGCGGACTACCTCGACGAGCTCCTCCGGGTCTCCTCTTCATCAGGCTTGCTCCACCTTGACGACGACACTACTGCCGTTTGGGCTGCTGAGAGCCGACACAAATGCTTAATTAGCTGAACTAGCTAGCTATGTGCCATTATCCCCCCAACCCAAGATAGATAGAGGGTCGATGATGTATGCCTGCACTACCGGAAACCAAGTTTCTTGCCGCGAGCGTGACAATTTTTGTGCAGTGAATTTTGTCGGAATTTATGACAAAGCCTCTTCCCTAAACCGACCCCAGACAGAACACTCGGCAAAGGAAGTCGCCATCCCTGCTCTCTTTTGTCATACTCCATGTGTGGTGTAGACTTTTGCCTACTTTGCAAAAAAAAAACATTTTTTCCCATACAACCCCAGCACGGAAATCAGGTTCCGGTATCAAGACATAACGGAACAAGTCCAAGAACCAACTTACAGTTCCAACGAAACACTAAAAAAAGGAAGAACAAGTCTCACGGCTAGCTACGACTAAGAAACCCCTCGTGCACGAGATGGCCGCTCCTGTTCTGACCCGCGGTCTGCCTCATGGCGGAGCCATCTCGATCTCCCCCATGGCAGGACATGCGCTTGCGCCTATCCCACCCTTACTCCTACCCCCTCTCAACCTCGCGTGTCTTTCCCAGCGAGCCACACCGACTGCTCCGCCGTTCATCCGCCGATTGGATTTCAGATTTGTGGCCTCACGGTGACTGATGCTGGCGTTCTTAGGGTATGGAGGTGAAGGTGAGCAGGGTGGCGGCTCGTATCAGGAAACAATCGAGCGTGGAGGGCGAGGAGGAAGCGTGACGGCTCCCAATGCTTGCACGCATCGAAGTGAAGGCGATTTGGGGAAGGCAGAAGCATCGCTCGGTGAGGGGAAGGCGCGGGGAGCGGAAAGCTCCATGTCAAGTAGTTTCAACCTCTGCATCGGTACTTTCGGACCTATTGATCTCGTCGGTGGATCTACAAGCAGAGGTACCTGTAGTTGATCCTCTGCTGAAGAAGGCTCTTCCGTGAAGAGCAAGGTTTGCTTCAGCGCGTTAGGTACTGCCGAGATTATTAGGCTGCCGTTGACCGGTGAGGCTACATGAAGTTTAGTCCCACCTCGGCTACGGAAGGAGGCCACATCCACCTTATAAGGGAGAGATTCCTTCCTCCTTTCCGTCCGGCCTTTTGGGATAGAGTGGGCTCTCTTCTTATAGTTGGGCCGTGAGCGCATAAACGTCCAGAACGTAGGCTGAGTGCTGGGCTGGGCCAAGTGGACGCTAACAGAGATTCTCTCGGAATCCCCTCCTGGATGCCCCTCTAATGTGCAGATTCTCTCGGAATCCCCTCCCGGATGCCCCTCTGATGTGCACTTCAACGACAATCCCCTCTCCCAGGAAGAGAGGAGGCCGCTAAATCCAGGTCTTCCGATAGAGTTTTCAGAGAAGAAAGCGAGACAAATTTGGGCCCAGGAATATTCGAGAATTCAGCCGACTACCGGCTACAAGAGAAGAGAAGTCATGGCGACGGAAGCGTTGCTACAACTCAATCACCACACTTCTCTTCTCCAGGAGATAGTAGTGTCACTGAACAATCCTATCTAAATCTTCAGTTTATGTCATGCTCTGCTGCTGCGCGGGAAGAAAAGTCCTAGAGTAAGCTACGCGGGAAGAAAAGTTTCAGAGTAAGCTGTGGGGGAGAAAAGGATGTGGGGTATCCTTGTTGAAGGGCCTGAGCCTCAGTGGGTTTGGTGAGGAAGGTGGGTGCCATGAGGACAGGGTGGTTGAGACCTTTTTTTCTCATCTATGGAATATTCCAGAAAAGCCAGCGAACAAGCATCAACCACATGATTGCCACCACTTCCATCTCGGGCTGCTGTCCACTTCTTTATAAAGACATCTCCAAAACCTAGGGTTCATCTATCCCCTCTTTTGGTGGCAGTGGTAGAAGAGAAAACTTCTGGGTTGCAGTGTCTAGGTCTAGAAGTTCTTGTTCCTCTGGTTTTTGCTGGTAGTGCTCAGGACGTGGGTTATAGAGGAAGAGGAGGTAAGGGAGGAGGTAGAGGAGGGAACAACGATCGTGATTCTTGGCTGCCTCAGCTGATGCCGCAGCAACATTAGATGATGTTGATGCCTCAACATCAGCAACAGATGCAGATGCAGCAACAACAGTCTCCTTAGCAGAATCCGTTTGAATTTGGCCAATTTAATCCTCAATTTTCCAGAATCATCTTCCATTTGGTTATGCTCAAGGTAAAATGCCTCCTCCCTGGGGTTTCAATGGCCATTTTCCACCTTTCCCACCTCAAACACAATTTGGCTCTCAATCAAATCAGTGGATTGATTATGCTCAAGTAACATGCCTCCTCCCTAGGGTTTCAATGGCCATTTTCCACCTTTCCCACCTCAACCACAATTTGGCTTGCAATCAAATCAGTGGATTGCACCCCAACAGCCTAGTAAGCAATAGCAGCAGCCAAACCAAGGGACTGATCAGTCAGAAAATCCAAAAGCGTAGGTGAAGCGTAAGAAGAAAAATCTTCCTACTCAAAAAAGGATCAGGGGGGCTGGAACCTCCGATGGTAATGCAGAGATGAGTTACATTGATACCATCTATATGTGTTGTGGGGAACCAGGCCACTACCAAAGCTCCTATGAGAAGCAGATGATGTGTTTTATTTGCAAAAGTGTGGCTCACTCTGTTGACAAATTCCCTGTCAGGAAAAGGCCACATCAGATTGCTAGGTACATAGGGAGTGGTGCTCCAGGTCTAGGTTTCTACCACATTGAAACCCTTAAGATGGTCACTAATCCCACTACTACAAAAAATGATGGTATTGTGTCGGTTGAGGAAGGTTACTTGTCTGTTGAGGACCTAGCTACTAAGTTCACCAAAATCCACAAAACAAATTGGCCTTGGCAAATCAGAGAGTTAGGTCATGACAACACTTACCTGGTGGT
Source organism: Avena eriantha (assembly GCA_910589775.1). Classification (NCBI taxonomy): domain Eukaryota; kingdom Viridiplantae; phylum Streptophyta; class Magnoliopsida; order Poales; family Poaceae; genus Avena; species Avena eriantha. Next base: position 393,281,023 of record OU342740.1, on the reverse strand, counting down.
GTTTCCTCCTCATATAGTTATGGAACAAGTAATATGATACCCTAAATTTGGTGTATCTAAGGCAGGGTTCTAGGTCAAGGTAGAGGCTTGGAATGATGATCCAAAACCTATGAAATCTCTAGAGAAGGTATGGGTCATTATCATTGGTATGTAGTCTAAGTGGTGTGAATGGAATGTTTTGGATCGAACAGTCTCTACATGTGGCATCCTAGAAGATGTGCATTGGCTTAGCATTTTCAAGAACAATACTAAGAAAGTCAGAGTCAAAATTAAATGTAGGGACCCTTCCAAGCTACCCTCTAGGAGATTGTTTGACTTCCATGATCACTTGTTTCATTTGGGATTCTCTCTTGACAAATATGTGATCAATATCACTGGTGATGAGGATGCGGAGCTACAGGATGATCCCGATGAACATGGTAAAGAGGATGGCGATGGTAGAGTGGATAGGCAACATTTAGGTGAGGGGAAAACATGGAGCAACTCCAAAAGGAGTGCTCCTTCTCAGTCGGCCACTAGAGCCACTCAAAGTGCTAGACAAAACAAGAGTACAGTTAGACTCTCTGATGGTGAGATACCTGCACTTGTAGTGGAGGTGTTGTTTTCAAGCTGCTGGTTCAGAAAGGCCTGGAGGATAATGAGGGGAACTTCATCTAGGACAAATCTCCAATTTCTAGGGCAAACCATGAAGTTCAAGCCTTTTGGGGGAAGAACAAATGAGGCACTAATGCTAGGGTCAGAGTGTGCTACAAACAGGGTTGCTAGATAAAGACGATCCTCCATCCAGCCTGCCTATGGACCTGATGCCAGATTTCAGTGAACTGGGAATGTTAGATAGAAATGTTCAAGTAGTGAATCAGGGGGCTCCTAAGAAACAAAAATGGGGACCCATCTAACCAGCCAGGAAGAGTTCAAGAATTGACAGGTCAAAAAATATTCTGGAGAAGGCTGTGGATTTGAAAAAAGTTAACAACATGGAGGTTCCCAAAAATTTGAAAGGTATAATGAAACAAAACCCCGTCCATGTTTTATGTTCTATAGAATTATATAATATTTCTGACAATATAGGAGTAGAATTAGATAGTTCTCTTGTTTTTACCTGCAGTAGTTTCATTCCTAGTTCCAGCACTCCTCACCTTTCTTCATGTGATTGTGATGAAATTGATGAGGAGGTTGAAGGTTGGATAGAAGTAGTGAATAAATCTCGAGCCAAGCATCCCAAGAAGAAATTGCCATGTTAATTGATTTTGGAATAGTAGGAGCATCTCTGCTCCTGGTAGACAGAAGTACATTGAGGACAACATTATTCCTTTGCAAGTTGATTACATAGGTTTTAAGGAGACCAAAACAAGATAAGTTTAGTAAATATTTTTTGAAAAATCTCCTTGGTAATAGAAATTTAGCTTAGAATCACATGCCTTCCGTTGGGACTGCTGGTAGTATCCCTATAGGGATTAATCTAGATCTCTTTGATGTCATAGCTTTGGATATTAAATCCTGTTAGTGTAGTAGTTAAGAACAAAATTATTGATATTACCTGTAGAATTACTACTGTTTATGGTTCTGCTTATGAAGAGAAAAATCAAGAGTTCATTGCTGAATTACATGAACTTTTCATTAATTGGGATGGTCTTGCTCTAATAGGAGGTGATTTTAACTTAGTTATATATTTAGATGATAAAAGTAATAGGAATGTTGATTTTAGATTGGCAGATAAATTTAATGCTTAGATAGAAATGTGGGCCTTGATGGAAGTAGGGCTTGCAGGTAGAGCATATACTTGGGGAATAACCAAGTGGATTTGATCATGAGCAAAACAGATATGATTTTACGTAGTACTAGTTTTGATGCTACTTTTCCTTTAGCTAGTGCCGGAACTCTAGCTAGGGTTGGTAGTGATCATACTCCCATTCTTTGTGATTATGGGGAAGAGAAACCTCCCAAACCAACCAGATTTAGATTTGAAAAATGGTGGATCAGTAGGCTAGATTTTAAAGACATAGTCATTAAAGCATGGTCTTTACAGGTTAATAGTAATAATATTCTAATGTGTGGAAAAATAAAGTTAGACTGTTTAGGAAACTAGCTAAAGGGTGGAGTTTAATATAGAGGTTGTTGCTAAGAAAAATAAGAGAAGCTTGATGGAAGAATATGATCTTCTTGACATCAAGTCTGAGACTAGCCTTCTTTCTAAGGAAGAACATAATAGATTAGAGTTTATTCTTAAAGAGCTAAATGATTTTTGGATCCTTGAAGATACTAAAGCCAGACAAAGATCTAGATATAGATATGTCTTAGAGGGATATAGGAATACTGCATATTTCCATGCGGTGGCAGACCAGAGAAGGAGGAAGATGCTTATCAATGTTTTAGATGGCCCAAATGGAACTGTCACTGAAACTGTACATATGCTTAAGGTGGCTTATGATTATTATAAGTACCTCTTTGGCTGGGAGAAGATACTGGATATTATACTTAAGGACAACTTTTTCTCTTCCGATGAAAAGGTTAACAGCCATGAGAACCAAATTCTGAGCTTTGGCTTTACTAAAGAAGAAATTAAATTAGCTATTTTTGGTTCTTATGCTGATGGAGCCCCTGCCCCTGATGGCCTTTTATTTTTATCAATCTTATTGGGATATCATTAAGTTCGATCTCATTAGTGATGGCTCAAAATATATTCGAGCTTGTTGGGGAACCCCAAGAGGAAGGTATGATGAGCACAGCAGCAAATTTTCCCTCAGTTATGAAACCAAGATTATCGAACCAGTAGGAGCAAGGAAACACCTCCAAGGTGTTGTTTCCAACTTGGAATCCTGCACAACAAAACCACACAACTTTGCCCCCAACTTATAGTGAGGTTGTCAATCTCACCGGTTTTGTTGAAAACAAAGGATTAAACGTATTTTGTGGAAGATAGTAATTGCTTGTAGAAAGTAAACAGAAAACAGTAAATAGCAGATTGTAGATTGATAGTAAAAGAATGGACCGGGGTCCATAGTTCACTAGAGGTGATTCTCCTTAAGATAGAAGACATGTTGGGTGAACAAATTACAGTGGGGCAATTGACACACACCGAGAAAGCATACATGCATATACTAATCATCTTGACTCCTATGAGATTTGATTGGGCATTACAACATTATACATAGATCGTAATCCAACTGCATCTTTGACTAATAATTCACCTTCAGGTTATCATCCGAACCCCCTCCAGTATTAAGTTGCAAGCAACAGATAACTAGATTAAGCAAAGTGTGTAAAGTAAACAATACGATTGTTTTATGAACAAATGATTGTTGTTTTCTCCCTAATAGCAACAACACATCTAGTACCTTAGAAATTTCTGTCACTTCCCCAGATTACTAGAGGCATGAACCCACTATCGAGCATAAATACTCCCTCTTGGAGTTGCTAGCCTCTACTCGGCCAAGATAGCTACTAATAACGGAAAGCATGCAAGATCACAAATAACAAAGACATGATAGAATCAATAATCAATCTGAAATAGCATCTCAATATCCATCAGATCCCCGCAAACACAACATATAAGATTACAAATGGATAATCTTGATCATGAACGGAGCTCACAAGATCTAAACATGGTAGCACAAAGGAGAAGAACCAGCCATCTAGCTACTACATGGACCCGTAGTCCAGGGATGAACTACTCACGCATCACACCAGAGGCAGGCATGGTGATGAAGAAGGCCTCCAGGGTGATCTCTCCCTTCCGATCTAGGGATGGATATGGCGGTGGCTACAGACTCTTTCGTGGAATTTTGATCGGGTACTTAGGGTTTTCATCTCGGAGGCAATATATAGGCGAAGGGACAAGGTTAGTGGAGTGCCAGGGGGCCACACCACCTAGTGGCGCAGCTAGGGCTGGCCGCGCCACCACCAGGTGTGGCCGGCCTGGCTCCCCTGTTCGTCTCCCCTCCGGACACCGTGTTCCTTCTGGTGAAATATTGACTTGGGCTTTGTCCGGTCCAATTCCGAGAATATTTCCTTACTAGCTTTTCTGAAACCAAAAACAGCAGAAAACATGCAACTCGCACTGTGGCATATTGTTAATAGGTTAGTTGTAGAAAATATGTAAAAATACTCCAAAGTGTGGACAAAATATAAGAAAGTAGATATAAAACAAGCATGGAACATCAAAAATTATAGATACGTTTGCAACGTATCAATTAGCATGTTTAATGCTTGGTCAGAAGATAGACTCGATATCTTTAGGTTAAATTTTTCTATGTTCATCCTAATACCTAAAGAGAATGCAGCTAGAACTATGAATAAATTCAGACCTATTAGTTTACTTAATTGTTCTTTCAAAAAAATATAAAGTCCTTACTAATAAATTGCTTATTTCTAATTTCTAATATGCTTTTATTAGAGGTAGGTTCATCCTAAAAAGTGTAGTTACTGCTCATGAAATCATTCATGGGGAGGATAAAGGTTTGGTTCTAAAAACTGAATATGAAAAAGCTTATGATAGGGTGAATCTATATTTTTATATGAGATTTTAGTTCTTAGAGGCTTTTGTCCTTCTTTCATTAGATTCATTAAGAAAATTACTAAAGGAGGGTTGATACATTGCAAATGTATCTATAATTTTTGATGTTCCATGCTTGGTTTTATCCACTTTCTTGTGTTTTGTTCCAACTTTGGAGTACTTTTTATATGATTTCTTGGACTAACCTATTAACAAGATCCACAGTGCCAGCTGCCTGTTTTCTACTGTTTTGGTTCCAGGAAAGTAATAAAATGAATATTCTCGGAATTGGACGGGACAAAAGCCAAAGTGCCTATTTTTCCAGAAGTGATCAAGTGCCAGAATACGAGACGGAGAAGGGCCAGGGGCCGGCCACACAACCTGGCCCCGCGGCCAGGCTGGGCCCGCGCCAGGGGGTGGTGTGGTGGCTCCCGGCACCCCCTCGGCCTCTCCTTCCTCCTATAAGTTGCCCTCGGGACGAAAACCCTAAGTACCCGATCAAAAATCCACGAAAGAGTCTGTAGCCGCCATCATCTCCATCCCTAGATCGGGAGGGATCTGAAGCTCTTCCCGGCACCCTGCCGGAGAGGGGAAGTCACCCTGGAGGCCTTCTTCATCACCATGCAAGCCTCCGGTGTGATGCGTGAGTAGTTCATCCTTGGACTACGGATCCATGTAGTAGCTAGATGGCTGGTTTCTCCTCCTTTGTGCTTTCATGTTTAGATCTTGTGAGCTCCGTTCATGATCAAGATCATCTATTTGTAATCCATACATGTTGTGTTTGGGGGGATCCGATGGATATTGAGATGCTATTTCAGATTGATTATTGATTCTATCATGTCTTTGTTATTTGAGATCTTGCATGCTTTCCGTTGTTAGTAGCTATCTTGGCCAAGTAGATGCTAGCAACTCCAAGAGTTAGTATTTATGCTCGATAGTGGGTTCATGCCTTTGGTAATCTGGGGAAGTGACATAAATCTCTAAGGTACTAGATGTGTTGTTGCTACTAGGGAGAAAACAAAAATCCTTTGTTCCTAGAACAATCGTATTGTTTACTTTACACGCAGTTCGTAAAGCAATAATCTGTTGCTTGCAACTTAATACTGGAGATGGTTCGGATGATAACCTGAAGGTGAATTATTAGTCATAGATGCAGTTGGATGGCGGTCTATGTATTATGTTGTAATGCCTAATCAAGTCTCAGAGGAGTCAAGATGATTAGTATATGCATGTATTGCTTTCTCGGTGTTTGTCAATTGCCCCACTGTAATTTGTTCACCCAGCATGTTATTTTTCTAAGGAGAGCCACCTCTAGTGAACTATGGATCCCGGTCCTTTTTCTTTACATACAATCTACAATATTTTACTGCTTTGTGTTTACTTTCTGCAAACTTTTACTTCTTTCCATTCGATACGTTTAATCCTTTGTTTTCCGCAAAACACGGTGAGATTGAAAACCTCATCGCAAGTTGGGGACAAAGTTTTGTGGCTGTGTTGTGCAGGTCTCCACGTTGCTACTAGCACCGGTAGTGCGCCCTGCCAAAGCTCAGCTAGTAACACCTTTGGGGTGTTTCCTTGCTCCTACTGGTTCGATTAAACCTTGGTTTCATAACTGAGGGAAAACTTACTGCTATCGAAAGTCGAAAGTCGAGCGCATCAAGATTTTCTAGCGCCGTTGCCGGGGAGTCAAGGACACCTTCACAAGTGGAGTCCCTCATAACCAATCTCTTTACTTTGTTGTTTTTGTTTTGCTTAGTTTTCTTTTTGCTTTGTTTGCTTGTTTTGTTCTTCAAAAACACAAAAAAATTAGTTTTACTTGTTTACTTTCTTATTTGAAAACACACAAAAATTAAGTCTCCTTTAGTTCTCACCTCTTCCTTAGCTCATCATGTTGATCCCTACTTTCACCTTGAAATACCTTTCAATTGGTACTGGTTCTATAATTGGGAAAGATAATATTGAAGAATTCTTTAATCATGTTAGAAAACATGAAGATACTGAGGATAGATCCCTTGTAGAACTTGCTCCAAATTATGAGATTGCTGCATCTTCTTTAATTCACATGTTAGAAGCTAGGTTTGTTAACCTCAACCCCTTAATGCAAGTAATGTTTCTTAAGCTTAAAGAAATTGAGGATCCTGAAAAAAGGGATTTCATTCTAGAAACTTTGTTTAAGGAGTTCTATGATGTTGCCAAGGAAGCTAGAAAAGTTTTTGAACGTTTCAATATGCTAGGCTCATGTGTAGATGTTGTTGGTACACGAGAAAAGATGAACAAAACCGAACCTAATGGGGAGGAACCTAAGATACCAATACCCTTTAAACTAGTAGCAATACATGATGCCATAGAAAAGAATCTCGATTGGATTGTTCTTGCAAACCCTTTTGATGAGAATAGTGAACCCAAGAGCATTGAGAAAGGATCCTCTAGAACTTACTTAGATGATATACCTTGCCTTGTTGAAAATATTTTTGGTATTGATCTTAATGCTTTTTCATTTGAGAACACTTGATTCTTTCTTTGCTTCTTATGCCTAACTTAAAGGCGTTAAAGAAAAGTACTTGTTGGGAGATAACCTAAGAGTTTTAGTTGAGTCTTGGAAGTTATTACCTCTGTAATAACCTCTCCTTGTCCTTTTTATTTGCTTTTTGTGCCAAGAGTAACCTCTAATGAGAGTGAAGTAATGATTGGGAAAGTTGCTGTCCCGAAACAGATTTTGTGCTTCACCGTAATAATTCCTGAGAGAGATCTGTATGTCGTATTAAGCTGTAATGTTTTGTGCTTCTGCCCCAGGTTGTTATCGAACTTTTGTTAGTTCCACACTTTTTGATTTGAGCAACAGAAGGTCTTCAAAAAAATTCGTCTTTACCTACTGGTCTGTTTTGACTGATTTCTGCCATTTTCTGTATTTGCTTCTTGTTAGTTCCTTCTTGAGTTATTTTGGGGAATTGAGCTTTTTGAGGGAAGTGCTACAGTAGGTAGTGTTCTAATGGAAGTTTATTGGTGTTAGAACTGAACCTTAAGACTTATTTATCTTAAGTGCACTAATGTTGCTAATGAGATTGTGTGAAGTTTTGTATGGAGGAAAAATTTCAGGTGTACGGAAGGAATGAGTAATGAGATGAAGGATGGACTAAAGCTCAAGCTTGGGGATGCCACGCGTGTCACCCCAAGAAATATCAAAGAAGTACAAGCGTCAAAGCTTGGGGATGCCCAAGGCATCCCCTTCTTCATCAATAAAAATCCCAGGTTTCTTCCAAACGCTTCATTTTTATTGTTTCATGCACAGTTGTGTTTTTCTTCGAGCGTCTTCTTTTTCGTTTTCATTTTGGTTTTTAGTTTTCTTGGTTTGCTTAGTTTTCTGAATAAATTGGTTGGACCCCCTCTTTCATACGTTGGTTTGCAAATAGTTTGGGTTGGTTTGGAAAAGAGTAGGAAAGTTCATACTTATGTGGTAAAAAGAGCTTGTTTTTGACTGTGGCCTATGCTTTGTCATGCCATGCTTGATATTGTTTTGGCTTTATGCTTAGTATTCTTTGCTGTAGCATGAATTGTTATAAACAATTGAGATTGCTTAATGTGTCTTGGATGAATCATGCGTTGTTTTAGCATATTAAAGCATAGTATAGTGGTATTCTCCTTTGATGCTTTATTTGGGCTGACTTGGCACATGCTCACACCATGTTATGACTATCTCAAGTCACCATAGCCTTTATGATCCTTTAGTTTTCAACTTTTAGTATCACTTTATGCTTTTATCAATGATGTTTTGTCGCTCTGCATGATTATGGCCATTATTGCTCTCTTAGTTTGTCGCTCCCAGTCTTTTGCTAGCCTCCACAACAAAGTATGAGTTCCAATCATGCATCCAACTCCTAAACCATGTTATTCCAAAGATTCAACCATACCTACCTACTAGCTTATGCTATTACATGTATATTCATGCTTTTGTTTACCTTTCACTTGTTATGAGAAAACTAGTGATTAAAGCTCTCACGAACTTGATAGCACACTTTACTTTATTGCCTCTAATAAACTTGAACCATTGGGTCCTTCTTTGTTGCGTATATGCTTGCGCTTTATAAGTTGAAATTAGCAGAACCATGTACCATGGGGAACGCTTTCAACATTGCACTTGTACTTTGTACCCCGTTGATATCATGTTCTTTTGCTTACGGATCCCGGCGGTGTGAAATAAAAGTGGAACTTGTAAGATCATGGAGTTTGTATATGTGTTAGAGAAACTCCTGGGCTGCTAGCCTAAGCCATGCCTAATCATGGTGGAAACTTGCAGCATCACCATAATGAGCATTCTATGAAGCATCCTCAATAAAAACCTATGCAAATAGCAAATAAAAAGATCGCTGAGATGCTCATTGTCTGCTTGCCTTGTCATTTTGATTATGGGAAAGCTCCCGTATCATGTGCAAGGGGTACCCCGTTGGCGGTTCTTAATGATACACATATACTTACAATGACAAGAGCTTACTCGTGACTGAAGTTGAGTAGCATGAGGATCGGTCTTCGTAAGTAAGGGCATGAGATTTCGGTTTATAACTTGTCAAGCATATCCTCTTAGTTGTGTCACTTTAACCTTAATCACCTTCAAGATGCTTATGATAGGGGCAATGAGAGCTGAAAACTACAAGTACCATAATTTTTGGAAGCTCTTTATGAGACTTGAATCCCTACTTCCTTTTACAAAAGGCCATTCTTCCACCATTATATTGAGTCTCCACCTTCTATCTTTATGCACCTACTTTGAGAGCATAGTGGCCATTCTTAGTTCTATGTGCATTGTCCCAAGACTAGTTGATTGATGCATAACTTGTTATTGCTTGTTTGAAACTATTGTATCTAGTCAGTCTTATGAACTTTGAAGGTATCCTATGCATTTATATTTGCTACTCTATTGAGGGACAAGCTGAATACTTTTATGCTATGTTTTCTTTATGTGAAACAAACAAACGTCTTGCAAAGCATTGTTATTCATGAATCTTTTGTTTGTGCCTTTTCATGTTGCATCATAGTTTCTTTGCCTATTGCTAGAACTTTGTCTTTCATGTTATGATTGAAGTACTATGATCCCAGCTTTGAATGTTTTGCAAATACTTTGATCAAGTCTTTGATGGTGCATGTCACCTCAAAAATTCTTTCTTTTTATCACTTACCTACTCGAGGACGAGCAGGAGTTAAGCTTGGGGATGTTGATACATTGCAAATGTATGTATAATTTTTGATGTTCCATGCTTGGTTTTATCCACTTTCTTGTGTTTTGTTCCAACTTTGGAGTACTTTTTATATGATTTCTTGGACTAACCTATTAACAAGAGCCATAGTGCCAGCTGCCTGTTTTCTGTTGTTTTTGGTTCCAGGAAAGTCAGAAAATGAATATTCTCGGAATTGGATGGGACAAAAGCCAAAGTGCCTATTTTCCGGAAGTGATCAAGTGCCAGAATACGAGACGGAGAAGGGCCAGGGGCCGGACACACCACCTAGCCATGCAGCCAGGCTGGGCCCGCGCCAGGGGGTGGTGTGGTGGCTCTCGGCACCCCCTCGACCTCTCCTTCCACCTATAAGTTGCCCTCGGGACAAAAACCCTAAGTACCCGATCAAAAATCCACGAAAGGGTCTGTAGCCGCCGTCATCTCCATCCCTAGATCGGGAGGGATCCGAAGCTCTTCACGGAACCCTTTCGGAGAGGGGAATTCACCCTGGAGGCCTTCTTCATCACCATGCAAGCCTCCGGTGTGATGTGTGAGTAGTTCATCCTTGGCCTACGGATCCATGTAGTAGCTAGATGGCTAGTTTCTCCTCCTTTGTGCTTTCATGTTTAGATCTTGTGAGCTCCATGCATGATCAAGATCATCTATTTGTAATTCTGCATGTTGTGTTTGCGGGGATCCGATGGATATTGAGATGCTATTTCAGATTGATTATTGATTCTATCATGTATTTGTTATTTGAGATCTTGCATGCTTTCCGTTGTTAGTAGCTATCTTGGCCAAGTAGATGCTAGCAACTCCAAGAGTTAGTATTTATGCTCGATAGTGGGTTCATGCCTCTGGTAATCTGGGGAAGTGATAGAAATCTCTAAGGTACTAGATGTGTTGTTGCTACTAGGGAGAAAACAAAAATCCTTTGTTCATAGAACAATCGTATTGTTTACTTTACACGCAGTTTGTAAAGCAATAATCTATTGCTTGTAACTTAATACTGGAGGGGGTTCGGATGATAACCTGAATGTGGATTATGTAACACCCTCGAATCGGCCCTATGCAAGTTTTAGCCCTTTCTGCCAAACCCGCATAGAAACGATTCAAGGACGCCCACCAGGCACTTTCGTGCGGGTGGAAAACGAAGTAATAACATTACACAATAGTCCTCGATGGGACCCACAGAAAAGATATATATACAACACGACTCCAGAGTCAAAAATACAGATATACAATACAAAGATCCAAATCACCTTGAAAACGATAGAGCGTCCGACTATGGACAAGATGCAAATGGGGCTAAGAGCCCTGAAGAATATCCAATGGCGTCCATAACCCTGCCCAGGCCAAGCCGGAAGGGTAACCCTTCTAACGACGTCGATCTCAAAACCTGCTAAAACAAAAGGGATGCCGGCAAAGGGCAAAGGAAAAAAGAGGAGCGTCAGTACTGAGGCCAGTACACGGCGAGGCTAGAATTCGGTGGCTCTCGCCTACATAGGTATGGTGGGCTGAAGCAGCAGCGCAGCGGCACTAAACAACCTATAGAGACTCGGTATCACTGGCGGCTATTAGAGAGGGGTAAGAAAGATCTATTCAGATCCAACCGAAAGCTAACACCAAACAAACCCATCCTGGTATTTTCCCCTCGAGACCAAACGAGGAAGTCGGACCAAGGAACTCACACAGTTGGCAATTTTACTCATTTCGTTATAGTTGCAGCAATTACTAATCAGATATAGATAGCATGAGTCATCCTGAATCATAAGTAGTGGGCAGATTTAGTTAACCATTCCGTGGTAGTTGGAACATTTACTAGTCAGGTATAATTGTCCTGAGGAATCCCAAACCCAACAGTTGTTGACACTTTTATCACCTTCCATTGGAGTTGCAATACTTACTAGGCATATATAACAAACAGCCCAGATCCAGCAGTTGTTGGCATTTTTAATATCCATTCCGTTATAGTTGAATCTGATTACTAGTCATATATTAAGTCAAGTTTATAGCACTACTTTAGTTATGCTTGTCTATGATCGAGATACTGTGCTCCAAGTCATCCATAACCGCGGACACGGCTTTCAGAAAGTTTTACCCTGCAGGGGTGCACAAATAGCAACACACACTCGATCAACCTCAGAAAAACCAACTCAAAACCCAACGAGGCATTCACGACAAAGCGATCACAGGATTTAGAAATATTTCAGGGGGCCACCCCACTAAGCTACCCGCAACGAAGTTGGCCGGCTCCGAGACGGACCCAGGGTTTGCGACGACGGCTGTAAACGACTGGGAACCTGAAAATGTGACTGGGCTTGTCGATACCGCGAAAACGTGGCGCGATCCAAAACAGTACAGGTGCTCCTCGCACAATCTTAAATAAAGCAGTAACATGGCATAAGTACATGATAGTAATAAAGCCCCAAACTACTTTGTGGCTCCAAGAAATAAGAATGAATTAAGCTCTGGCTCAGGGGGGTCCATAAGGCCTCCCGGATGTGGATAGTGCGAATAGTCAAGGAACAGGTATCCAGTACTCGGGGTCCTACGGGACACAAGTGAGCGTGGAAGAACAAAATAACATCTATTGCCCACCGATGCCTCTGCATTAGTTATATCTAGCATTTTATTAGTTGTAATTAAAGTCATGATCATCTCCACCAATAAACATCTCCACCATTAACAACTGCCAGCATTCCAACAACTGGGGTACTCGACAACACGAGATCGCACCTGAGCAAGCAACTACGACTTGCAAGGACCGCTATCTACCAAATACAGGTAATAGGAGGTGTCCAAGGCAATATAGAGGCTGCACGGGATATAACTGGTGCACGGAAACTAAAGCATCGCGACACGGATGGCAATAGATCAACAGGAGGAAATAAAGACTATAAATGCAAAATAGGTAGAAGGGAAGAGATGCTCGCCTGGGAAAACATAGTCGAAGGTTCATATCCGGAGAACTTGTCGATACTCGCATCAACTCATCGGTCTAATCCGCGAAGAAGCAAAGCACTAAGAGAAACACCGGATGCACTATTTAATATTACGGCAGAAGATCCGGCATGTTTATGATATGATGCAGATGCGGTGCAATTAGGTAGTATTAAGAGGAACCGGGGTCCCGACAATTAATTAAACGGTTCAAGTTATTTAGAACCCCCGTAATTTAAATGTTGTATTATCAAGGCAACACATGGCATCGGTTCGCTACGCAAATTTAAATGGAGTCAATATGAGACTAGAAAATCCCACATATGACCCATATTTAATTATGAGGTGAATCGGCATAATGCCCCCAAACCACAGACAGGTATGCATGCATGAACAATTTAATATGCGACAGTTGATAATGTCATATTATAAAAATAGGGGCTTAGGGGCACACATCTGGGTTCGGGTCTCAGGGTTCGACGGGGATCGGGTCCAGAACCCGGGAAGAAGGACTTGGGTTGGCGTCGGGGGCGCATCGGATTCGCCCTGGTCGATGTCGATCTTGTCGTCGATGGCGAACTTGAGTGGATCGGGTACCGGGGTCTTCGGATCCGGGAAGTAGATCTTGTCGCACGGTGTTCGGGTAGGCGAACTTGGCGGGTTGGGGACGATCTTGTCGGGTCCGCGGGTCGGGTCGGACTTGGCGTTCGGGGTGAAGTGATTGTCGTTTCGTGTAGGCGACCTTGGCGTCCGGGATCTCGGGCTTCGGGGTCTCGGTCATGGCATTTGTGAGGAAGAGCTCGGGGTTTCGAAACCGTGAAGGAGAAATTGTCGATGCGTCTAGACGGAAGAGCTTGGCATGCTCATTGTCAACTTGTCGTACTTGTTCCCCCGAAGGCCTTGATCAACAGCACAGTACCCCAGCGGGCAGAACTTGTAGAGCCCGCTCACACCACAGATACACCATCATCAGGTATCGACACAGTTGTTACTCTTATTTTTAGGGAGATCTTCACAGATGCAGCTTCCATCACCACCACATCTCAACATGTACGGGCTCAGAACAACAGGGACACGCGAGGGCTGGAGGACAACCGAGGCAGAGGACACGCAGGGGACGACGGCCGGCAGGGAGCAGGCCGGTGGTGGAGGAGACGGGGTGGCTCGCTGGCGGCAGGGACGCCGCAGGACGGGGAGGAGGGTGGCCACGGCGGGGACGATGCGGACGAGGAGGAGGCGGGCCGGGGTCGGCAGAGGCGAGCCGTCGGAGGCGGCGGGGTCAACGGTGGTGGCCATCATGATTGGAGGAGGGGAAGCCAGCGACGGCCGGCTCTGCAGAGCAAGCCGAGGCGCTCGGGCCGAGGAGGAGCGAGCGGCGGCGGCGGCTCGGGAGGAAGGAGGTGAGGTCTGGCGGGGAGCGGGGCTCGGCCAGAGAGAGGAGGCGGAGACGCTCGGGGTGGGGAGGACTCGCGGTGGTGGGGGCGGCGAGCGGAGCGCGGCGGCGGAGCGAGCCTGGCGGCGGGGTCGCGTCGCGTCGCGGGGCGGCGTGGCCGGTGGGAGTGGTCAGGTGGGGTGGGTTCGGCTGGGTGTGTGGTGTGCGTGTGTGGGCAGGGGAGTGGGTGGATGAGGTGGCAGATGGTGGTTGGGTGGATGGAGGGAGGAGAGGTGAGGTGGCGAGCACCGATTGGTGCAGGTGAGGTGGAGGGGGCTGGGTAGGAAATAGGGGTAGGGTATTTGGTAGAAAAGGGTTTGGGTGTTTTCTGGTATAGGTAGGATTTTTATCTGGAGGTGGCCGGCTGGGCTTTCGGGCCTGGCTAGCTGCCTCCCAAAAATAATTTAAATATTTTATTTATTAAAAACGAGCCTTTTGCAAACCGTTGGTAGACAAAACAAAATATTTCGGAGACCCGAGTTTTAATTTAAAATAAAGACGGGGCGTTTCGAAAACAAAACAGACTTTTCTAAAATAGTTTTATGCAAACAAATGCAAGATGACATGACGATGCTCAAATGCAAGGTGACATGATGACATGAGCATGCGGTCATGACGATGCAATGCACAAAAACAACACGATTTTCTAGTAGTGGTTTTAGCGGGATGCCACAGATTATTAGTCATAGATGCAGTTGGATGGCGGTCTATGTATTATGTTGTAATCCCCAATCAAGTCTCAGAGGAGTCAAGATGATTAGTATATGCATGTATTGCTTTCTCGGTGTTTGTCAATTGCCCCACTGTAATTTGTTCACCCAGCATGTTATTTATCTAAGGAGAGCCACGTCTAGTGAACTATGGATCCTGGTCCTTTTCTTTACATACAATCTACAATCTTTTACTGCTTTATGTTTACTTTCTGCAAACTTTTACTTCTTTCCATTCGATACGTTTAATCCTTTGTTTTCCGCAAAACACGGTGAGATTGACATCCTCATCGCAAGTTGGGGACAAAGTTTTGTGGTTGTGTTGTGTAGGTCTCCACGTAGCTACTAGCACCGGTAGTGCGCCCTGCCAAAGCTCAGCTAGTAACACCTTTGGGGTGTTTCCTTGCTCCTACTGGTTCGATTAAACCTTGATTTCATAACTGAGGGAAAACTTACTGTTGTGCTCATCGTACCTTCCTCTTGGGGTTCCCAACGAGCTCTACGTCGAAAGTCGAGCGCATCAAGGGTCAATATGGATTAGGATAATCGATTCTGCGAGTGACTTTTTCCTAACTGGTAAAGGTCTCATACAAGGGGAACCCATTGCACCCCTCCCTTTTAACCTTATGACAGATGTTTTCTCTAAAATTCTCATTAAGGGCCCTGGTCATGACCTTATTAGGGGTCTTTGCCCAAATTTTCTCCCAGGTGGAGTGGTATGTTTGCAATATGCAGATGATACACTTATCTTTATGGAGAGTGATAGTAAAGTTGAAATTCACCTCAAGTGGATCCTCGCTTGATTTGAACAAATATCAGGAATGAGAATGAATTACCACAAAAGTGAGTTGATCCCTATTAATATGGAGGACACAAAGTTACAACCTTTCTTGGATATTTTCCAATGTGTAGCTGGAAAATTCCATGTTAAGTACTTAGGAGTCCCTTTACATTTTGATAAACTTATGAGGGAAGATTTACAACCTCTGATAGAAACTATTTTGAATAGTATTACTAGTTGGAGGGGGAAACTACTTTCCTATGCAGCCAAAAAAAATACTTATTCAGGCTTGTTTATCTAGCATCCCCATTTATCTATTTTCCTTCTTCAAATTCCCCAAATGGGGACTGAATCTGTTAGATACTCATTTTACTAACTTCTTTTGGAATGATGAGGAGGGTAAACATAAGATTCACCTAGCTAACTAGCCTTCCATTTGTATGAAGAAAGAGTTTGGAGGGTTGGGTATTCCAAACCTTAAAGATTTAAATTTAGCCTTGATTGGTTCTTGGATCAAGATATATATCCAAAATGAAGGTGCTCTCTGGAAAAAAACATTGATGCAAAGTATAACACTAGGAATCCTAATATTCCATGTTGCCAAGATACCCACCCTTCCACCTTCTAGAAAGGGGTTTTGTGGGCTTCCAGTGCAGTCAAAATAGGTTATAGATGCCATGTAGGCAATGGGATTTCTACCAAATTTTGAGAAGATATTTGGTTTTGGAATTCCCCTTTAGCTACCCAATATTGGGACATCTATGTGATCTCTAATTAACAAACTAAAACTATTGCTGAACTATGGGATGGTAATAAACTTAGATGTGAATTTCGAAGAACTTTCACTGAAACCATGATGCTTCAGTGGCAAGAACTTCAAGAAATAGCTAAGTTTAAATCTCCCTGACTCGGATGATCAATTAATCTGGCAGCACGAGTCTAAAGGGATCTACTCCTCTAGCTCTATGTATTCTATAATTAATTTTCAAGGGATTACTCAAAATTTTCACCCTGTTGTGTGGAATCTAAAGATACCTCCTATGATTCAGGTGTTCCTGTGGCTCTTTTCCCAGAATAAGGTCCTCATAAGGGATAATCTAAGAGCCAAGGGGATCCCTAAGATTGAGACTGTGAAGCATCTCTTTTCTGATTGCATTGTTGCAAAGCTTTTGTGGGCTGATGTCTACGAGACCTTTGGTTGCTTAGTGGTCGATTTTGAATCTATTGGTTCGAAATGGCTAGATGATAAAAAATTAGGAAGTTAAATGTAGTTACTTATGTAGTTCTCTGGAGCATTTGGAATCATATAAATAGTTTAGTTTTTAACAAATCTTCTTGGCTAACCATCAAGCAGGTTTGGCACTTGGTTCTTCTGTACCTAAGAAACAGGAAGGTTCCGTTCAAGGAACAAGAGTGGGAGAAGATCAATCAGTTCATGGGAAGGATGATACACAAACTCAGAAACCCTCTATCGATCCAAGCAAGTTGATTTGCACTGGTTTTGAGTGGATCTCAACCTATAAATCATCAACTGCCTCGAGTCATGATGGCCGAACTTAGCTAGAGTATCTGAAGGAGTATCCTGAAGAAGATAGATCTATTCATGTGGTGTTCTGATATATAGGTGTTCTCGAGTTTCTGTATCCCCTCTAGTGAACTGTTTCTCTCCCTGGAACTCTTTCAAGTTTTAGTCCGCCGCTCTCTATTCTTGAGCTACTGTAGCTAGTTGGTTTTGCAGCTTGAGCTTTTGCTCTTTACTTGTTTTTCCGGTGTGTGTGTGTGTGTGGAATGTTCAGACTCGGGTGGTTTTATTATATTAATGGAACCGGGGAGAAAATCCCTTTTGATCTAAAATAAACCCACGTGCACTGCACGTAGCTAGTGTAACACTAGGAAGAACAACCAACGTAGCTAGTGTAACACTAGGAAGAACAACCAACTGATAGACGATAGGCTCTATTACAACCGCCATATCATTACAGGAACCAACGATTGTCAAGGGGGCTGCCATCACAGCAAAGAACCCCCAAAAGAGCCAACCTAGACCACAGATCTCTCAGGCTTCATCCACATGAGTGTTTTCTTCCTTCTCTCCCTGATTGTGCACAATGTTCGGAAGTCCTAGCAGTGGTGTTGCAGCACCATTCATTGCAGTTGCATCTTCCAACACATTCTTTGCATGTTTAAGACACTACCTATAAAGCTTCTTGTTCACATGCCCCATGCAATCCTGCCCAATATTTAATAAAAACACAAGCATACATGATTAGATCTAGAGGAGAGTTCATCAACTTGTTTCAAAAACAAGCTCGGTTCCTCCACTTTCAAATAGCCCAGCAGTTCGAGGCTAAAGAAGTAATTTGCATGTTTTGACTAGCTGGTAGATATTGACAAAAAGGAACTAGGTAACATATCATTATGCACAGTTTATCAAGCAAATCTAGCAAACAACATAATTCTGTACAGGAATGCATCTTTCTATCATCTACTCATTCCCTAGGAACCTAATCCATTTTCTAGATCATATATTTGATCCAAACATCATCCTATACAACTAAATGCTCTTGTAGTTATCAAGAACACATCTAAGAACACCTACAACCACTCACTCCCATTTGTTAGTAGAGATTCTACTAAAATCACTTATCAAATTATTTATAAGTATCTTAACTCAAATTTGAGTGGCACAAGATCTTATGAAGTACTTTTAAAACACAAAGGAATCCATTTAAGATTTCTCTCAAATGGAAAACCCTAGTGGCTATTCTGCATCATCATACCAAGTAATGATTGTAGAAATCCTTTATAAATATCTAAAAGAAAATAATGAAACCGTGGAAACATTGAAGTGTTCAAAATATTCATTTTGGACAAGGATCCATTTGAAGGTTTCAAAGTATTTCTTCTCATATGAAAATTGTTTCCTAAATTGGAAGTAATCCTTACCATTATATTTTAAAGGTTATGATACAAAACCTTCATACAAATCCATGAGAACATGTTGACTTCTCAAAATGGTTCTTATGCACTTTCCCATTTCAAATGGTGATATAATGGACCTCACATATTGTTATGTGAGAAAGAATAAATCAAAACCATTTTATTCCAAGAGCAATTGGTATAAAACCCTTACCAAACCCCAATTCTCAAATCTATAAGAACATTTTGAATTCTCAATATGTACCTTATAAAAAATCTTTTTAAAGCGATTAAGAACAATGAAAATACAGATATTGTATGTAGGGAAATATTAACCTAAAAATCACTTTTCAAATAATTTTGTGAGATGTCAAAATAACTCTCTGCCCTAAAAACAATAATTCAAATGTTTGAATTATTCAACACATTTTTAAACTTGAAAATGGTGAAGACATAATATGAAAATCACATATGTTTATGTGAGAAAATATTAAACTTAAGACCATTTCCATAATTATTTTGGGTAATACCAAAATACAACTCTGTGTCATCCATAGTGATCCTCACATTGGAAATATTCAAACAAATTTTTATACCTAGGCCAAATTCAAAACCAGATTCAAATGAGAAATTGAAAACTGAAAATAGAAAAAGGAAAGGAGAAGAAGAAATAACATGGACGCTTACCTAGGCTAAAACACACTAACCCTAGCCCAACAACCATCCCAACAGCAACTCAACCCGCTTTGTCCCGCAGTTCGCACTTAAACTCACTCGCGCCAAGGGGTCATTAGCAAAATGTTCATGTGACCACTGTCGTCATCCTCGCCACCGGCACGTCGCTATCGACGAACCTCCTCGCCGTCACACCGCCTCTCTCGCCCTATAAAAGGAAGCCACACCCCTCTTCGAGCCTTGCGAGGGAAGGCTCATACCCTCAGGTCGCATAGCTTATCCAGGTCGTCCACCATGGGAACTGCCTCGGAGCTCGGATCTCCGTCGTTGGTGAAGTCGGTTTTCGCCACAATTCGCTACCCTCGGAGCCGATAAATACCCTCTAGACTAGCCTAGTACCCTCACACCTCTCACTTTACCCACTCGAGTTCTCTCGCTCGCGCCGCCCAGGAACTCGTCGGAGCAAGCTCGGCGAGCCACCACGGGAGAAGTCACCGCCGGCACTAGAAGCAGCCGAGAGGAAGCGCAGAAACGCCAGCATCAGCCCAGCCCTAGGTAGCATCTAGGCGAGGTACATGCATAGCGAATTTTAGGATTTAGCCCGATAGTAGTTCGCCGGAATCCACGAGCTAGAGCTCATCTCTGAAAAGATTAGGTAGAATTGACTGTGTAATTTAGTTCCTAGTGCTCCTGCGCATATCAGTAGATCATCATCATGAAGTGCGTTCTACCTTAGTTATGGTCTGAGACGATGACCATTTGATTGGTGGCATGTATCGTTAGAACCGCCATCATCTTCTTGTTCGAACGCACCCAAGCACGCTTGATCGAATGCAATAAAATGGCCGCGTTGCCGCTCACCGTCGTTGATTGACAAAGTCCATCGGCGATGTGAGACCCTCTCGTCAGTGTTGACTAGTCAGTTTCTGACCCAACACTTGACCCCACTTGTCATTCACTATGGCTAAAACTCTTTCGGTGAAAATGTTTTACTAACACACACGTGGATGCTGACTCAGTGTAGACCCACTTATCAATCCACGCGTGCATAACACATTATCCATTCAAAATATTCCATAAAATTATTAAACACTAGAAAAATCATAAATAATTCATCCTAACTCAGAAAATACAAATATTATATAAAAATTCTCAGAAAAAATAGATCTATCCATTAATGCAATAATATAAAACACTTCTATGGAATAAAATAATAAAAAGGAATAAAATCTTCTCATATACTTTATTAAAACACTTTAAAAATGAAATTCAATATATAAAAAGTACATTCCAAAAATGGGATATATCCAACCTTATCTTCAAGAATGAAATGAAGGCACCATTTTATCCTTTGAAGGAAATTTAATGATATCACAAAATAATTATGAATGAGTTATAAATAAATATAATAATTTAAAAAAAATTAAAGGAAAATTCATAAAATTGTGAAATTCTTAGAAACTAATATTCCTCACCTACACATCATTAAATAAATAATTCTTCTTCAACTATAAAAGTGCTTAAATGAATTATGATTTGAAAATAAAATGAATTAAAAATACCATGCTCTCACCACATAAAAAAGAAGTAACGCTTTACTTTATAATATGGTAACATTATGACTAGTAGCTTGCAATGGGTCACTTAGTGGTCCTGTAAAGCATTTTTTGTGATGGCGATGCGACAGACCTAGGCATGGGTGGCGCTAGGGGTATTTCTAGGTATCGAGGTGAATACCAAAGATTTTAGCAAAACAGTTAAATTTTGGCAAAGTAGCGATGATTTTAGAAAAATAGTGATGATTTTAGCAAAGTGAATACTAAATTAGCAAAATGAATACCGAGAGGCAAATTTCTAGCACTGCCATTGGATCTATGCATTCAGCTTGTCTTCTTAAGTGTTTCTACGGCGGTGGCAGCCTAGGTACCCTAGCCGGACCGCGTCACCCCCTGCTTCCGCCGCCGTCGCCGATCTTGGCGCCGTCGCTCTGATACCATGTAAGATAGGGGAAACTACACGTAGTGGTGCCTTGTATTGCTCATTATAAAGGAGGATTACAAGGGGAGTCCTAGTCTCATACAATACGGACACATACAAAAGAAATACACAATATGACCGTATACCTATACAAACACGATACAGTCACATATTCTAACGATAAGAGAATGTGAATGTGCAAAATGGAAGCACGCAATTAACGTCAACTTCATTTGGAAGCTTCAAGCTAGCCAGCCTGCTGCATGCGACCTGATCGGATGTCGCGCTCATCATTCCTCCATTCGTCGTTGCATTTTGATACTACAATAAGCTAGCCTGGTATGGTGAACTAAATTAAAATTGCACTAGGTACCACGCACTTCGCATGGATAAGAATAGTATACTAGATAGTTGAACTTTTGGAGCGAGAGTATGTCAAGATGTATGTTGGAGACAGATTCAGATTCTGCTGCCAGGTGAGCTTCCTGGCTGGTACTGCTATAACTGTCAACGTACGTGCAACAAGCTAAGCTGCTAGGACTTGGAAGGAGGGAAGCTGAACGTATCTACGCACGTAGTAGCAGGATAGAGATCTCTGTGGAGAAAGAAAGAGAGGTTGGTCAATGCACGTTTCGGCGCGCAGACTTAAGTATAGTAGAGTACTAGTTAATTTTCTTTCACTGTATACTATGATAGTATTGTTTGCGACAGTGGAATATTGTTCAAAGTCTGCATCTCGGGACCAGCCAATACCAAAGGAAGAAGAAGATGAAGAAATACTGAAATAGCATGTTGAGGAAGCGGTCATGGTCAATCTCCCTCTGACCAAAACTGTATCATCCTTTAATTCCTCCAACAAATAAGCGAGAACCGTTAAACAATTTGTTACCTTGACCGGCCGAACGGATCAAAGCTCTGAGGCTGCAACATCTGAGAGGACCAGGGAGGGGATGAACATGAGAAAGAAAGTACAGGACGAGATTAAAGGAAAGGGGTAGGAAAGACCTGGAGTGACGAGAGCAGAAAGAGGAACCGGCAAGAAAGGGGGCCCGCCGGGCGTTTTCGATGTGCAGTTGCATCCGGGTATAACGGCCATTAGCTAGGCTAGCTCCTTCCACTTTTTGTGGGCGTTGAATTGGATTATTGATGTATGATGTGCACGTGTACGGTGCCGGGCTGCCGGCAGGAGATGCCATGCACCTGGACTTGCACCCCGGCCCCCAGCATAGATCTGCATATGCTAATTATGCATGTAGCGCATCAGCTGCGCGCCAGCTGCAACGGCCGCTACCTGTGTACCAACAAATGCATCCACGAACGTCGAACCTTCTTCTCTCTCTTTTTCTCATCTCCTACTGTCCAGAAAAAATGCACGTGGAACGTAGAAGAGTGTCTCATTCTACATTCTGAATAGCAAAACAAAAACGCCCGCACCTTCTTCGGCAGATATGTCTGGAGAGTCGCCACCCTCCGTTTCAAAATATAAGATATTTTAGCTTTATAAAACGAGTGTATCTAGATCTCTGCAAGTTGAAGATATGCCATTACAAAAACCAGACTTGGAGATATGCCACTCCAACTTTGTAACCATGCCATTTTCTACAATTAAAAGAGAATAACGGTTTGAAAATACGTGTAAAATTAACTCACCATGATCTCGGCATCAGTGCACATTGCCACATTGCAACGAACCAGCGCAATGTTGATGGATTTTTGCAAAATTAGCGAAACCCAGTGGACTTTTAAACTTCTCGCGCATATGCGGTGGTTTTTTGCAATTAACTCATTCCGGAATGTCTTCTTTTACCAGTCCCATCGCACCCTGGTCCCTGAGGAACTCTCTCACTTTCGGCCCCTCTCTGCTCCCAGCGTCTCCCACCTTCTGAGCGTTGACCCTGAGCGCCCGGGCCGAACCCGAGCTGTTTCCGCCAGCGGCGCCGGCCGGAGATGGCGGAGGGGAGGCGCCGGGGTAGTAGGTAGGAGTAGTTTTAGGGTTTTCAGTTGCATGCCGGTAGTATGGAGTAGGGCGTCAGCTTTCTTCGGCTAGATCCGGCGCATCTGGTGGTGGTATTGGCTCATGTTGCTACCCGATGGTTGGAGTAGGTGATGAGCTCCGCTGCTGCAGAGATCTCCGTTAATAAGGCCGTTCTTCCCTTCAGCCTAATATGGTTCCCTGCTTCTCTGTGTCCTCTCTTGCTGGCCGGCCGTGGCTGCGAGGGAAGGGAGGCTGCAGAGGTGGCGCGGCTAGATTGGGTGTGAGGTGGGGGTCATTCTCCGTCCTGGCGTTTCTGCTCGACGCCTGACGGTCGCCCTCTTCTCTCGCTGTTGGGTCACCGAGGTGGTGGTTGATGGATTTGGAGTCGATGGTGAGCCCCCTGTCAAATAAGAGTTGGTTCCTTCATCAGATCAGAGGAGGTGGTGTGGAGAGGTGACTCCTGGCCGGCCGTGGAGGCGAGGAGGAGCTACTCTTCTAGGCCCTGGTTTTCGTGTCTGTCTCCCTCTTGGCCGGCCGCGGTGGTGAGGGAGGGTGGATAGGAGACGTCCTAGGTTCTTCTCTATTCTGGTGGATGCTTGGGCCTCCTATCTGGGGGGGGCTTCTTTTGGATCGGTTGCTGCGGCATCTTCTACGGTCTCTCTCCCTCATCTCGGGCAGGAGCTCGGAGGGGTGGGCTCGGCTTCTCCGCGCAGCGGCAATGGATCTTGGCTACTCGAAGTCGCTTCTCGATGGAATTTCTTCTCCTTCCACTAGTAGAAAAAGGGTCTTTGGTTCAGCCCCAAAAGCCATTGATCCCGGTTCTAATAACAATTCGGGACCAATGCCAAACATCGGTCCTGGTTCATGCTGCCAAGACATTGGTTCCGGTTCATCTCGAGGTATTGGTCCCGGTTCATGGCATGAACCGGGACCAATGGTCAGCGGAGCATTGATCCCGGTTCATGCCATGAACCGGGACCAAAGGGTCACTTTTTAGTCCCGGTTCGGGACATAAACCGGGATTAAAAAAATTCTGAAATTCTTGGCCACCTTCTCTGCCGCGGCAGGAAAAAGGCCCAAAATCCTATCGTGGCAGGAGAAAATCCCAACCCCCCTCCCCCGAATCGCCTTCTAGTTTCAAAAACATGTCGCAGAAAATTTTTAAAAAATCAAAAAATAAAATCCTTTCAACTGTAGTTGTATTTAGTGATACACTTGTCATGAAAATTAACAAACTTGAATTTTGACTTATTTTGCAAAAAAAAAGTTATAAAAACTTCAGATGGCCGCCATTTGTGCATACGATGTCGGAAAAAAACGTATAATATATCAAAATGATCGGAAAAAAATTACGATACCGATAGCAACCGTCTTAGGCCGTTTGCAATTTTTTTAGATTTTTGAAATTCCAAAAGAGTCAAAATTCAGATTTTTAATTTTTTTAAAAATAATTCAAAAAAATGACATATTTGGATTCCTCACATTTTTATGATAATAATGGACATATTATTTGTGGAATTTCGATTTATGGATTTAAAGATATGAATTATGCCATATTAAATGAATTAATGCAAAAATAATAATAAAACATATTTTATTTCTATATTTATTCAATAATAGTATTACTTAGTCATTTTTGTACATTAAAGATATTGTTTGTAACTCAAATTATAAGAATGTGCGACTCACAAGATGCATGGGTTAATGTCATTAATAGCATACTATAGACATAAGTTTACAAGTTGTACATAGGAAGGGGGATGAGAAGGAACCAAGGTGTTAAGTGTGCTAGGGGTGGAGTAGTGTTAGGATGGGTGACTGACCGGGAAGTTGAACCAACGATTGAAATTTAACCAAAAACTAAGTGTGATTGAGAGGCTTCGGGTGAGAGATTAACTAGTCCAAATATTCATAGATTCAAAAATAATTTTTTTATTTTTTGAAAAAAAATTGAAAAGATCATTGGTCCCGGTTCATGCCACGAACCGGGACCAAAGGTCCTACGGCGAGCGCACGCGATGGCGGGCCACGTGGAGACCCATTGGTCCCGGTTCGTGCCAGAACCGAGACCAGCATTAGTCCCGAGTGATTGGTCCTGGTTCAAAATCCGGGACCAATGGCCCTTATGAACCGGGACCAAAGGGGGGTATTTCTACTAGTGTTCTGGACGCTGAGGCGGCGTGTGGAAGGAATGGGTCCCCATGGAGCAGCGGCGGAGGCTGGCCTTGGAGTAGTGAAGCCACCTTCTTCTGCAGATCCAAATCGGAGGTTTGGTGCCAGCCGATTATCTTGGCCATGTTGAGGCCTTTGACCTCGCCAGCGTGCTCCGGCGTTTCTTCAACCTCCTTCAAGAGGCCTAGTAGTTGCAGAGTCGGGATGGGAATAGGACCTGATTGCTTTCTATTGTATTTTTTAGGGTCCTTGTTGTAAAGTGCATAGCCTTGTTTTTATTTCCCTCTTCTCTAGGGGCCTGCACGAAAATTTGTATCCTCACCCTCTTGATTTATTGAAGGCTTCCAACCCCTTCTAGGGCTCTCCTGTTAAAAAAAAAACCTGGTCCGTGCGGGCCAAGGGCGGACGCACCATCCGTGTTTCCCGGGCAACTTCCCGGGCTTCGCTCACGCGCAGCGCTGCTGATGATTAGCAATTTTCTTAGCGACAAATCTTGCCCCGACGCTTGCTTGCCCGGGCTATATTGGCTTATTCTTGGCAGTTGAGCCAATACTCCTGCGCCAGCCCATCATAGGCCACAAAATGGGCCAGGATCCTTGGAAGCGTGGAGCCTTACCGATGACCAATGGATTACAGGAACAAATGATCGATGGCCATGCTCTTTTGTTGGTTGGCTCGTTTTCCACGTACTCCCTCCATTTTAAAATACTAGGAATATTGCCCGTGCGTTGCTACGGGTGATCCTGAGTTGTGAGATCAGCCTCATCTGAGTTTTACACTTAACCCTATCTTCCACCCACGATCGGTTCGTCTTCCATCTCGCGTGTGAAGAATGGACTCACAAATTATATACCCATAGTTTAAAAAGCCGAACCCGATCATCGGTTGAATTGGAAAAAGGAAAGTGGCGACTTCAACGGTCTGTTAAGCACAACCGACTCTCCCCGTGACCGAACCGAAAACATGTTGAAATGGCGGTTTTCTTACGAGCCATATGGTTTTTGATGAACTACGTGGTTCACTTAGTGTTGTAAAAAATACCCCTTCTTATGAAAATTGCATGGGAAATAGAAAACCGATCGAAGAAGTCCAAGCCGAGCCATATGGTTTTTGATGAGCTACGTGGTTCACTTAGTGTTATAAAAAATACCCCTTCTTATGAAAATTGCATGGGAAATAGAAAACCGATCGTAGAAGTCCAAGCCTTCACACCCCATGTCCCCATGGTTCTTAGTTTCCATCATCGCTGTAGTCTTCCTTTAATTATGCGTCCTGGGTCTTCACATACTAATTTCTGCCATTTATTCAATCGGTCAAAGCAAACCAAACCTAAGTGCTCTAGGCAACCGTCTCGTATACTGTCTGTTGTAGGTTTCCGATTTGGCGTCTCGTCTACTGTCTGCTATACGTTTCCAAATTGGCTTGCTCATATTAGATAATTTGGTAAAGTATATAAACCGGGTGGGCAGTGGTTAAGGAAGCAGGGTGGGACTAAACCTAAGTGGTATTAGTGTCTTGACGTACTTATTTCTGCCATTTATTCAATCGGTCAAAGCAAACCAGGCCTATGTGGCCTTGTTTCAGCAGGCTTGGATTGGATTAGACGCACTTTGTATTGGCCCAGGGCAGCAATGTATGCTCGCAAGCTGGTCAGGCCACATGTTCTGATGCACGTAGGACACGGAACAGTGTTTTCTAATCGATAGGGACTGAAACTAAGGAGATCGAATGGGTATGTTTTTTCCTTTCCAACCGGTATGTTGGAACGAACATGTGATATGGGCGAGGGTAAATCCGTCCAGAAAAGTGTTGGACCGGAAGAAACAATCTGTCCTTTATTATTAGGTATAGATAAGATGTTTTAGCCTCGTGAATAAAGTGTATCTAAATCTCTTTAGTGTTTAGGTTTATCCAGATTTAGAGTGAACTTAGACACTAAACAGATCTAGATACACTTCTTTCATAAAACTAAAACATCTTATATTTTGAAACAGAGGAAGTAGAATCCCCAAAGGCCCAAATCGACTCTTCCACGCGTAGGCCTGCAAAGTGGGCATGCATATTGTTGCTTTTGGGCTTGCTGTTTATTCCCGTTTAATTAACTAGGACTACCATTTTATCTACTAAATAACCGCTTCATACTAGCAAATGTCCGCCATCCGATTAAACTTTACCAAAAAGCAACTTCAACAGCTGTTCAACTTATAGGTAATTACTCACTAGTTAGTACCGAGGTCCCGATTAATCAAACGGAAACAAACGGCATTGCCCACGAGCAGCCGTGGATGCACCCACTTACAGGCCCCACGCGCACTAGCAGCCACGCTGGTTGCTGCAGATGGCAGCCGGAAGCGGAAACTTGTAGCACTGTTGATGAACATAAAATTGTTTAAATTTTGGAAATAAGGAATTTTTTGGTTGATACTACTTCTATTTGCTGATGTGTATGCCAAAAAATTTATAGATAAAAGACATTTGTGTCCAACTTTAATTTAATAAAGCCTTAAAACGGCCAACAGTACAAACGAGAGAAGATGCCGGGTACAACCAGCTTACAATGGCTATGAGGCTTTCTGCCCGCCAGGGAAGCGCCATCTCCATGGCTTCGAGCTCGAGAGACACTCGCTGCTAGAAGTACGAGCCGCACTAGCTTTGTTGATGCGCAGGGCCGAGCCGTGAGAGAAAGGAGGTAGGGATGGATGAGGAGGGGGCGAGAGGCCTCGCCACCACCGCGGCAGGCCAAGAGGCCACCGGCGGCAACGACGGTGGTGAGGAGGGGTGCTTAGGGGAGGCGGCAACCGCGAGGCAAACCATAGGTTCCCCCAAGTCGCCTACGGGAGATGCCACGGGCGTCTGTTTTGATGTGTGTCATCGTATGCAAAAAATTAATCACACTTCGGTTTGCTCAGACTTTGAAATTTTTCTGGGTCAGCCTTTCCTGAGGGCCAACCCCAAATCCTTGACTCCAAACGACCGTACCCGATGCGGTTTTCACACTCTGTCCCAGGCCACCAACGACACACCGCCCTCCAGGCACTTTCTCATTGGCAGCCCAGAAAAAAAGCTCGCAGGCTCTCGTCAATCTCTTCCAGGAGCCACAGCAAGGGCGCGTCGGCCACGAGCAACTGGTGGTGAATAGGTCGTGCCGAGCTAAGTGATGTGATTAACATCGAACAACATGGCCCTGGCGATCAGCCTTTTTTTGCCAAGCATGAACATAACCGATCGCCTTTTCCAATACCGGCTGCCATTCAGTTTCTGTGAAGGGTCGTAGCGCGAGCTGTAACCCTACGATGAGTGTAGTTGTGGATCTCTGGTAGTACTAGTAGTTAACACCCAGACCCAAAGCCTCACCAAAAACTCCTGCAATTCTATAACTGTCTCCATATCTAGAGGCGGATCCAGGGAGGGGCGAGGGGTGGCCAGGCCCCCCAATGGTTCGAACCCCCTCAAAAATATGTAGCAGGCGCTAGCACTAGTTTTATTGATATAATGCTAATCGTAATACTCTGTCCAGTCTAAACCAATATGTGCAATATGTTGAATAATGAAACTTTATGGGCCAAGCCCAAAAATTACCAATCAAGGCATAATACAAAACTATTGAAGCATTGGAAAGAACACAAATCGATCAACTGGTCCATGAGAGGCATTTGGATTTGCTCTCTACCTGGTTTCCTCGATAATCTAGTCGGTTTTTTCCTTCTCTGCGTACATCGTGGCGACACATACCCAGGATCAGGGTGCCATTGGTTGAGCGCAAGGATCGGGATTTTGTAT
This sequence comes from Avena eriantha, assembly GCA_910589775.1. Classification (NCBI taxonomy): domain Eukaryota; kingdom Viridiplantae; phylum Streptophyta; class Magnoliopsida; order Poales; family Poaceae; genus Avena; species Avena eriantha. The sequence goes on along the minus strand of OU342740.1, from coordinate 393,251,960 downwards.
TTAGCCGTTGCCGTGCCGTCATTACCGATTAGCTAAGGCACAAAGCACAACTCTTGTACGTCTAGGGACTATCAAATACAGCATCCACCACCACACATCATGCACAATTCGTGAATTTATCACCCTAAGGTATGATCCCAAATATATTGCATGTTAGCTACTAGAATTGCTAGTTTCATTACCCCATCTAATAGAAATTGTTTTATCAGATCAATTCTAGATTATATACACTAGCAATTTTTTACAATTATTTAGTGATTAACTAATTATTGAGTTATTGATTTATTTGATAGGTCTGGGATTAGACCTACACGCAAACTAGTAAAATATAGCTTGCTTTCTTATTGCAAAACATATAATGTTACAATTTGATATCCATAGTATAGACTAGAAGAGTTGATATATTTTCATGTTTATCTCTTTTATGGTAAATTTCTCCTTTGCCCCACATGCTTATATACTAGATCCGCCCCATGATTTATTTACTATTTTTATACAACCTTATACAATTATACGTATTTATAAAGAAAATTTCTGTAAATTTTACCGTTCATGAGATCATACACTTGTTTGATGGGTTTTAGTCATAAAGCAAATAAAATGAATTGTTTAATTATAGAACATGCGTTCGGATAATAAAACTACATATATTTAAGATCCGATTTAGCTGGATCCGCCCCTGTCCATATCTTCTTCTTTTCTTCCATACACCTCCAAACTGCAGCCAGGTTCCATTACCAAAGAATAGCACAAGAAAAGATCTTACTCTTACAGACAAGAAACCAGACGAGGAGCAACCGCCTAGCTATGGATTATTGCTCCAGGAAAAACATTTGTGGAAAGCGTGAGCTATAAATGCCAGCATCCTTCTTCAATAGAGAAGGTGTTCTTCTTCAGAGCTACTAACCGCTCGGTAAAAACAAAGATCGAAACTGGGCCTTTGCACAACTGTGGCAGCAAAAAAAAGTTGCTATATGCAGAGCATGGAAGTAGTAATTAATTTGCAACCGACTGAAAACTGTGCCCTTCTAGCGCATTTTTTCTGCAAAGTTTCTGAAAAGTGAGTGAGCATACTCTCTTCATTAAAACTAGTGGTGCAAAGGGCACAGTTTTTCTCATGATTTCACACTCGTTTTTGAGTTTATCGTCCGATTTTGGGGATTACTAGATTACATGAACTCACTTTAGTAAATTGTTCTCGAGTATTTAGCACTACTAATTTATTATGTAGAGAACTTCTACATATCCAATTGCACGTAAACACGAGCAGCCAAATTGAACAAATTTTCTGATATGGAAAATGCACAAAAATAATACTACACAGCATCATTCTTGAAGTACAAAAACTTTGCAGAAAAAATGCGCTAGAAGGAGGGCTCGAACCTCCGACCTTGTGGTTAACAGCCACACGCTCTGGCCAACTGAGCTATTCCAGCTGCTTGATCGACGTTGTCAATATAACTATTTAATACATTTGCCGAACACGATCAATCAAAAGTTAGCTTAGATGTAGGGGCTGTTTGGTTCACAGCCACACTTTGCCGAGCCAAAGTTTGGCAGTTTGGCAAGTGTTTGGTTGTTGCCACACTTTACTATACCTATGGCTCATATGTCATAGAGTCAATATTTTGCCAATTTTTGCCACACTTTGTGGCGGCCAAATTTTCAGCCACACTTTTATGGCTGCCACATTTGCCAAACTTTGGCTCACCAGCAACCAAACAGGCCTGTAACTTTGACGAGTTAATATATAGGTTAGCTAGCTGGCCGGCGAGTTCACCGGTTAACATGACGGCAATATGAATCTCAAAAAAAAAAAAAACATGACGGCAATATCTGATTATTCTTTCGATTTTTTTCCAAAGCGCACAATCAGCACCCAGCTGCACTGCATTCATATTCGTTTTCCCTTTCATTCAGGTTATTCTTCCAACGCCATTTTCAAACCGTCGGTACAGAATCAGGGTTTCAGGTACTCAACTGAAGCTCGAGACAACAGGATTCATGTAAACCGCAGCAAACAAATTCAAATTATGATTCGTCTGATCATACGAGTAGCAACAAGAATTTGTACATCAGCAACCTGACTTTTTAAGCTATAAATTGTGTGCCACTACAGACTACAGAGAACTCTCTCGGTTTCACATCTCCATGGCGTCCCGACCCATGTCCTGCAGGTCCTCCTCGGTCAAGAGCGTCTTCTGCCCGCCGCTTCCCGCCTTGTCGTATGGCTGGGCCATCCTTCGGAGGAACTGTTACAGAACAGTTGCAAGTTTATTAATGTTTCGAGCCAAACATATGTCAAACAAAATTTAGAACATCCTCTAGGCAAAACATGACAGTTTAGGATAAATCCATGAACGCTGACACTGAAGAAAAGCAATGGGCTAGATGCTGACAAGTGGCTACAGTTACGACAAGTTGCACTGCGAGCATGGCGCAAGCACTGGTAGGGCATTGCTTCATCCACAACCAAGATGGCCACCTCATTTAAAAGCATCCACATTGCAGTGTCCCGAAGCAGTTGCAGGTGGAGTAAAGCACTGCAAGGGAACATACCTCACGGGCTGTATGCAGAGCCATATCGGTGCTCAGATTTAGGTGAGCGTCGTGCAGGTGTGACAGTATCCACCCTGGCAGCTTAGACCGTTTGTCATGCCGACTGTATCTGTGATTCACAAATTGCATGAGACTGAGCAAACAGGAGTAAGGTGGCCAGTAATGCAGGGAAATTTAGGCACAACAGGTTCTGTTCAAATGATGACCTAAAAGACCTCAGGACCTAAAAGACCTCAGGACCTAAAACAGATCTGCGAAATATACCTTATGTTTCATGAGCACTATTATGGCAGGTAGAGTAAAGCACTGCAAGGGAAATATACCCAAGCCCAGAGCACCCTAGTATCAAATTAAGCCGTGATTATAACCAGTTCTATTTGACACAATACACCGACTAAAAGTAGACTTCTTAGTTGCAGATCCCAATTTTGTGCAGCATATAGAACTCCAAAGGGCATTTCTTAAAATCAGATTCAACTAAGCAGCTTCTTGCTAGTTGACCACCAGTGGATCCCATGTTCAATGCAACAAACTTTGAACTTGTTGTTTCAGCAATATGCAGCTCGAAAATTGCTTGGCCAATCTAAAGAGCACAAAGTTTGAGTTTCCTTCTCAAGCATACTACAGTTGTCAACCACATCGCAGCAAACTATATATCAAGTTTTCCTGGTGATCCTCTAAGCTCTAACATTCTGACTTTCATGTCAAGGCAGTATCAAGTACCTTTTGTCAGCAAATATCATCATTCCATAGTCTGCTTTTGATCGGATCACACGGCCAACACATTGAGCAGCTTGCCTCTGACATTCACAGAATTTCAAAATGTCGAGAAAACTTTGTTAGGAGATCTTTACATTATACAAAATCTATAAATAAGTAGGCTCTCATTCCTTGTAACCGAAGTGGAATTAGTACCAATGCGTCAAATGTCAGGAAGTCACCCTCCTGTATCTGAAAAGTTTCTCTTAGGTACTCCAACCTAGCACGCAATATCCTGCTCAGATGTAGGACATGTATTAGAGAAGGCTCTTACGAAGTAAGCATCACATGCCAGAACACTGGGATGTCATTCTGTTGACATAACACTACAATTGTGTGTATGCATATTGAACCAATCACAGGCACAAAAACTACAAAAGTAATGCCATCTTATAGGCCAAGACAGAGGGCGTACAAAATAAAATATTAATGTATAGAAGTACAGAGGGTCCTTACTTGCTGAGTGTGTACTGGAATGGAACACCAAACATTATCACAAGTCTGCCATAGTGTCGATCAAAATCAATACCTTCAGCAACTTTGCCCCTGAATATATCATATTGTTAGCCAGAGTGAACTGTTGTTACGATAATTAATTATTACTTCCTCGTTCGGAAATAAGTGTCCCAGATTTATCTAGATACGCATGTATCTACACACTAAAACACGTATAGATACATGTGTATCTAGACAAATCTGCGACACTTATTTCTGAACTAGGGAGTATATGTGTACATCTTATGTAGTCAAGGCCACTCCATTATTTAGGATTTAACAAATAAAAGTAGTCAATCTGCAATAACTACATTTCAGCATGTGTAACATGATATAGTAGCTCATAGTGCCAAATTAATAATGCTTATTACTACCTCCTTCCAATGAATAAGGCTTATAAATTTAGTCAAAAGTCAAATCTTTCGTTTGACCAAACATATAGAAAAAATATTAACATCTACGATATAAAACAAATACATTATGAAAAAATATTTTATGCTGAATCTATTGACATTGATTTGATGTCGTAATTGTCAAAAATATTGGTCAAGCTTTGAAGACAGTTGACTTTTTGACTAAATTTATAAGCCTTATTTATTGGAAGAAAGTGAGTAGATCCTATTGATCACAAGAAAACAAGCTAATAATGAAACCATTACAGTACTAGAGTCTATTCTTTTAGTATGTCAACTCAAGTAAGCCTTCGCAGATTCTGAAACGCAGGGATAAGAAAGAACGCAGGATTGTGAATGCAGGCACACTTGTATCTTATATGATTGATATCGTAATTGTCAAAAATATTGGTCAAACTTAGGGGGCTGTTTGGTTGTGCTTATTTATGGCTTTTCGCTTTTGGCTTATAAGCCACAAAAGCACCTAAATAGGTGCTTTTAGTTTTGGCTTTTGGCTTATACCATCATACTACTATGTACAGTTAAAAGACAAAAGCCAAAGCAAAAAGCACCTATTTTGGTGCTTTTGTGACTTATAAGCCAAACTCCAAAAGCTAGATTTAAGCCCAACCAAACAGGCCCTAGAAGTCAGTTGACTTTTGACTAAATCTATAAGCCTTATTCATTGGAAGAAAGTGAGTAGATCCTATTGATCACAAGAAAACAAGCTAATAAAAATCATTACAGTACTAGAGTCTATTCTTTTAGTATGTCAATTCAAGTAAGCCTTCGCAGATTCCAAAACGCAAGGATAAGACAGAAGTCACAGAACGCAGGATTGTGAATACAGGCACACTTGTATCTTATATGATTGAATTTGCACCAAAGTTTGATTGATTGCACTACAGAAAAAAATGAAGGATTCTTTTCAAAAGGTTTGAGTTATGGAAATTTTCCAGCGAACCGTAGTGCAATGGAATCCCTAGGAAAAGTCCCCATGAAATACAATCCTATGAACCAAGCAACAGCCAAAGGATAAATTCTAAGGATTCCAACCATCCAAAATTCCTATGAGAATCCTTTGAATCAAAGAGTCACAGGGAAAACGATTTCGCATGAAAACTGACAGCCTGACAAGAGTCCCTCCTATTTACACATGAATACACATATTCGTGGGATTCCAACCATCCAAAATTCCTATGAGAATCCTTTGAATCAAAGAGTCACAGGGAAAACAATTTCGCATGAAAACTGACAGCCTGACAAGAGTCCCTCCTATTTACACATGAATACACATATTGGTGGGTGTTTGAATAAACGGTGACGGTTTAATTGATCTGTATCTGGCAGTTGACTTAGTAACAAACTGAAGTGTTAACATGTATTTTGGTAAGCTACCATCCCCACTATTCCCTAAGAAGTTTTTGATGTAGTTGGTATAGAAAACACCATTGATCAAACTATAACAATAAATCACCATTAATGTAGTGATAACTACTTCGATCGATGTCAAAAGTCAAAACTGGATTGTTGCTGTAACAGTTTCAAGTGATCCTATCATCTGCTCAGCTGTATACTGATAGTGTATTCTGAAGGGCGGTCTCAGACTACAATGAAGAGAACAAACCTGGCAACTGAGAAGAAGACTGCACCTCTTCCACAATCGCAAGCTTTTCTGTAATTGTCAAGGGCCAATGTTGTCTCAACAACATCTGGTGTTTCAATGAATACCAACTTGTGTTGCATGATGTCCTGCATAATAACAGCATAAGATGTTCATTCTTACAGGACTATGCATTATGTTTACTTATCCTGACAACATGAGGCAAAAACATAGTCATACGAGAGGAAGAAAGAATGGATGCTGTAGAAACTGCGGAGCAATATTTCAGTGAAGTTTCATCTCTTCTGTTAGAAATTTAGAAGACACCAACTGAATTGCATACACGACTAGCACGATTCTTAATTCTTTGCTGTAGCGTTGCAGACCATTCACTGCTTAGCAGTTGCATGGAGAAACTTTGCACGTTACATTACAAAAAATATGACAATAGAAGACTCAAACAGTAAACACCATATAACTTAATACTCCCTCCGATCCAAATTAGTTGACTCAAATTTGTCTAGATTCGAATGTATTTAGACTCGTTTTAGTGCTAGATACAGCCGAACCTAGACAAAACCAAGTCAACTAATTTAGGTCGGAGGGAGTACCTTACTATGACTAACAGTGTGATCTTGTCTAGTTCTCCAGTTGCGATGGTTGATTTACAAAATTGGCTGAGTCGCTCATGGTGATATAAATAGATCTATCACAAGAATCTATTGAGATATTTTACACCAAACTAACGAGTAAACTCTAGACATCTCCATACCAGAATAACATACTGGTGAGGGAAATAACCTGTAAAATTCCCATGTCGTTCCAACTGTTGACAATGCCATCCATATAAGAATAACTGACAAAGAAACAGACTATGCCATCAGGAACAGCAGAAGCCATTTCTAGCAAGAGGCGGCCATAATTCCGCACAACACCGGGATCACTGCGCATGTCGAACTTTGTACTCACAGGTAGCTGATCACTGGAAATAATGGAATGGTTAACTTGGACAACAACATTCGCAACAGCATGAGTAAAACAAGAATTTTGAGAACTAAACGGGTTGCAGAAAGTTAGCAATAGCCTAATGTTATTAGACTAGGATAAGAAGCATCTAATATGTACTTATGTTTCCAAATATCAAAATTTGAAATATGAAGCTCAAATGGATCCAGACCATACCTTCCTCGTGTCAATACCATGGGACATATACAATCCCTTGTTAAAGACATTGTGAAGCTCCTGCTTATAACAGGATTAAAATTCAGAAGACGAGGGTACAGATCGATTGGGCTGAGAGTTCCTGATGTGATGACAACGGTTTGGAAACGATCGAAAACAGGCTGTATTGCGAGTGAAGCATCATGGCAACTGAGCTGCAACACATACAACCTCATTAGCACGTCAACATTGCTTGCTAACAACTGGATTACAATCTTATAGGGTAGGCTGCATACCTGAATCACGGGATCACGGATGTTAGGCATTCTATCATCATAGGGTTCAATTATTATAGAAAACCCCCGTGTATAAGTTCCAATCAGTGTGGCAAAGTCACAAATTGTCTGAATGTGCATGAATTCATCCGTATCGGTTATCTCCAATGTAAGCAATAGAGACTGTAAGCGGTCATAACAAAACCTGAGCATTCTCTGGTCAATTCCAGCCTGGGAATGGATTGAAGCAACAAAGGAAACAGGCATTTCATTCTCAACATTCTCTGTCTCAAGACGCCCATCTAAGAATCTCACGAGTCTCCGCAAGACAGCAAGAAAATGCTCAGCCCTCCTGATATTTCCAGGTACGGCCTCCTTGAGAATGTCATCAGGCAATGATGGATTTGCAAGCCAAGCGTCCGATACTTCATCATAAGAAACACATTGTTGTAAACTGTCCTGGTAAGGCCATAGTTAACAACGCAATCAAATGGGAAGGTGACGGAAAAAAACTCACTTGGCAGATTTCCCCTTTGTGCCAATCCATCCACAAGTCGATTGTATTCAGCACGAAGCCTATTGGCATCAGTGGCCTTGAACCTTCCTACCAAATAAAGCAGTTAGTGGGCAACCTTTACCTATCCATCTAAAAGTTTGATGATTTAATTCTTAAGATAAGAAAAAGGCCCATTATCCTCAAAAGATCCAGGTTTTTATTTCATCGATGCTCAGTACCTATCAATCTCTTGTGAGATGCGCCGCAGGTTTCGCTCAGCACCTTCTAGCGTCTGCTTGCGGATGCTGACGCTCAGCGCCTCAATGCAGACATTGTCGATGTTGTGCGCCTCATCGAACACAACCACACACTCCTTCTGCATCTCCCGGGAGACGATGCTGGCCACCTTAGGGTCGAGCAGGTACTGATAACTGTAGACCACCACATTGGCGTACTTGACCATCTGCCTGGCGAGGTAATAGGGGCATATCCGGCGCTCGCGGCCGAGCGAGCGGAGGTCGGCGAGGGTGTAGACCCCGGGTGGCATGTAGGAGGCGAGGTCGCCGGCGGCAGCTGCGCGGTCGAATGTCTCGAAGTACTCGCAGAGCTGGGTGGAATCAGGGTCGGAGGCGGCCTTGTCGCGGACCCAGGACGCTGTGAGGCGTCGGCAGGCGGTGTCGACGGAGTCGCGGGCGGCGGATGCGGACGCCTCGGGGTGGACGCAGAGGTTCTTGCGGGAGGAGAGGCCGAGCGCGAGCAGGGAGCGCGCGGCGGCGGGCGGGAGGTGGGAGAAGAGGAGGCGGAGCTCGGCGAGGGTCTTCTCCATCTCGTGGACGGTGCGGGTGCAGTAGAGGAGGCGGAGCGGGCGGGAGGGGTTGGCGAGGGAGTAGGAGGTGATGAGGGAGATGAGCGCCGCAGTCTTGCCGGTGCCCGTCGGCATCTCCAGCAGCGCGTGGCCGCGCGCGTCCAGGGCGCGCTTCAGCTCCCCCATGTACGCGTGCTGCTCCGGGTAGATCGCCGCGTACGGGAAGTACACCGGCAGGCCATCCAGATCGAACCGCATCGCGGTGGCAACGATGGGGGGGACGCCGCGGCGCGGGGTTGGGAGTCGCCGGTGCCGGTATTGCCGCCGCCGCCGCTTCCGCCGGGAGTAGTAAGCTCGGGAGGTGTTCGGTGGAATTCCGCAGGGCTGCTTGGAGCTAAGTAGGCCGGAGAACATCGCTACCCGGGCTGGACTGGGCCGGTATCCGAGTGGCAAACACCTGTCACGTAGTACACGGGATCTAAAACCCTCCAAAAAAAAATTCCAAAAAACAAATCTAACACCCTCGGCCTCTCTCCAGCATCCTCCGTCTCGGTCTAAATTTAGACAAACTTCTCACATCTAAGAGGGAGGGGTAGTACTCATGCAGCCACACCGGAGCCACACTGTAATTCTCGTGTATAGACCCCTTTTAGTGTGTAGGTTAATCTTTAGATAACTTTTTTCACAAAGCTAAAACATCTTATATTTTGAAACGGAGGAGTATGATTCAGACTCAACTCTTTCGCATAAAGATGTGCAACAAAGTTACATCTCCTCATCGGTAAAGTTGAATTCCCCCGCCTAGAGGTTTCCGAAAATATTTACCCGCGTGAAAATGTCTAGAATTATGAAATAACCGCTTCTTCTAGGTTTCGCTAGGTTTCGCACGAAGAAAACTGCCGAACAGATCTCGTAAAATCTCATGGCCCTTAATATTTTATTAGGCACCGATAATTCCCTCCCGCGCCGCTACAAGCCTAGTTTCCTCGGCCGAAATGAGGGTGGCCCTCTTTCGCGCGAAACCCTTGGTGCGCTGAACTTCCCCCTCCGCGAGCTTCCGCCATTGTTGTTGCTGCCGCCTCACGTTGTCGCTTCCGACCGCCACCTGCCACACCCTACCGCAACTGCATACTCCGGCACTCGTCGCTTCGATTCCACACCGTTGGGTGGTCAGATCTCATGATTTGACCGAGTCTTTCGTCGGCACAGGCCACCAAGGTCGCCGCCATGGATGCATCATGGAGGTCCGATTCAGTAGCGTCGTTGGCCTAGGCAATGTGATTCGGCCGCCCCGCCGCCGTAGCTGCCTCCTCTTCGGTAATCCCCAAGGGGGCACTCCAAATCGACCGGTGCGGCTCGCCGAGGTTGCAATGGCCATGGATGAGGTATGTGTTCAATTCCTCTCTTGTCTTCGGCACATCTTGTCCCAGTGAGTAGTTTTTATCTTGGAAAATTTTAGATGAGTTTGATGAGCCTGAGCAAGGAGTGTTTCTTTGAAGACTCGTCGTCATCCGATGATTCATACATTGAATACTTGTTCTTAGACGACTACATTGAGCAGTTGATAGTCATCCTCGTCGTAATGGAGCTCTGACATAGCTTGTCCTCCTGATGTCACTCCACATACTACGCCAAGTTCCCCAAGTGGACCGATGACACGCTCTCGAGCCAACCTCCTCCATGATAAGGTTAATCGCTCCTATCCCTATGTGACTTCGAGTCTACCTTGGATGGATTACTACTTCATTCGAATACCCTATGTGTGATCAGGTATGAAGCCGTGAACCATCGGAGCGAGGCAGCAACTGAAGTGACCAAGAGCCACCTGGAGCAACCGGTACTACCGGCCCTATCTAGCGGTACTACCGGTCAAGTGATACTACCGCTTGGGCCCGACCCAGCGAGCCAGAGCCTCTGATCCCTCCAGTACCAGAAGAGCGGTACTACCGCAAGCGCAACAGTACTACCAGACCTACCGAGCGGTACTACCGCTCCTGGAGCATCACACATGTGGAACCCTGGAGCTACCGCACCAAGACAGGTCGCTACCACTGAAGACCGGTACTACCACACTTCCTTGTGCTTGCGCGCACCAGCTCAGGCCACAGCCCGTGTAACGCCCTAAATACTTCCCTTTATGCCCAAACTACCGCTAATTTAGTGGATGGCCTACATATAGAGCCCCCCTTATTGTACCCTTTAGACTGGTTAATAGAACTACAAGAAAACCCCTTGTGGAATATCTCTAATTTAGTCTCATGCTCCTTGATAAGGAGCACTTATTATCAGAAACCTTTTAAAATTTTCCTCGTTGCGTTCAAGTTGTACAAGGCCTTGGTGTGAGTGATCTCTTTCCAAGTTGTCAAGATCTCGCCAAGATCCTCGTCTCGTTGTGCCTGTTACATAGAGAATTCTTGTCTGACACTGATCCTAGGGATTGTGTTGGACCGGTAGGCATCGGCTTGAGCTATAGGTTGCTTTGTGTATCATGTGTGTGTGCGTTCATTGGGTTAAAAGCTCCAAAGTGAAGTTATTGTCCAACTTGGCACTCCTAACCCATGCATTATCTTGCATAGCTTGTTGCACCTTCCATGATTTTCTCCTTGAAGATTCGGAAGTAGAGGTGCAATATCAATTGGCTTTCTCCTTTCCAACCATAGAGCATGCCAAAAGGGGGTATTGCGCCCATTGCCAAGTGTGATTGTGGTGGCGGCATAGAAAATATTCATGTATTCTTGGGAACAAGGGTTGCCGGATCCTCCCCAAATTTTCTTGGGGTCCTTCCATTCAAGCCAAGGCCACCACAACCGGAGGGCCGTTGCAAATTTCTCCATGTTGAGGATCCCAAGACCACCAAGCTTTTTATTATGGCACACGGTGTCCCAATTCACTTGAATTTACCACCGGTGGTAGAATCCTTAGCTAACCATAGAAAGGCCTTTTCCAACTTGTTCAAAAATTTGAGAGTCCCAACCGAGACATTGAGAGGAGTTAGGTAGTAGTGAGGCAATGACCGATTTTATAAGGGAGGCCTGATGACCCAAAATATATCGAGCTCGTTGGGGAACCCCAAGAGGAAGGTATGATGAGCACAACAGCAAGTTTTCCCTCAGTTATGAAACCAAGGTTATCAATCTAGTAGGAGCAAGCAAACACCTCCAAGGTGTTGCTAGCTGGACTTTGGCAGGGCGCACTACCGGTGCCAGCAGCAAGGTGAAAACCTGCACAACACAACCACAGAACTCGGCCCCCAACTTACAGTGAGGTTGTCAATCTCATCGGTTTTGCTGAAAACAAAGGATTAAACGTATTGTGTGGAAGAAAGTAATAGTTTACAGAAAGTAAACAGAAAACAGTAAACAGTTGTAGATTGATGATAAAAGAAAGGACAGGGGTCCATAGTTCACTAGTGGTGGCTCTCCTTAAGATAGATGGCATGTTGGGTGAACAAATTACAGCGGGACAATTGACAAACATCGAGAAAGCAATCATGCATATACTACTCATCTTGACTCCTTTGAGACTTGATTGGGCATTACAACATTATACATAGACCGTAATCCAACTGCATCTATGACTAATAATCCACCTTCAGGTTATCATCCGAACCCCCTCCAGTATTAAGTTGCAAGCAACAAATAATTGCATTACGCATTGCGTGTAAAGTAAACAATACGATTGTTCTATGAACAAAGGATTATTGTTTTCTCCCTAGTAGCAACATCACATCTAGTACCTAGAGATTTCTGTCACTTCTCCATATTACTAGAGGCATGAACCCACTATCGAGCATAAATACTAACTCTTGTAGTTGCTAGCATCTACTTGGCCAAGATAGCTACTAACAACGGAAAGCATGCAAGATCACAAATAACAAAGACATGATAGAATCAATAATCAATCTGAAATAGCATCTCAATATCCATCCGATACCCGTAAACACAACATGTAGGAATTACAAATAGATGATCTTGATCATGAACGGAGCTCATAAGATCTAAACATGATAGTACAAAGGAGAAGAACCAACCATCTAGCTACTACATGGACCTATAGTCCAAAGATGAACTACTCACGCATCACACCGTAGGCTTGCATGGTGATGAAGAAGGCCTCCAGGGTGAATTCTCCCCTCTGGCAGGATGCCGGGAAGAGCTTCAGATCCCTCCCGATCTAGGGATGGAGATGACGGAGGCTACAGACCCTTTCGTGGAATTTTGATCGGGTACTTAGGGTTTCTGTATCGAAGGCATCTTATAGGCCAAAGGGGAGGCCGAGGGGGTGCCCTAAGAAGCCAGACCACCCGCTGGCGCGGGCCAGGCTTGGCCGCGCGACTAGGTGGTGTGGCGGCCCCTTGGCCCCTCTCCATCTCGTATTCTGGCTTCGTGTGTCCCTCGGTGAAAAACAGACTTTGGCTTTTGTCCCGTCGAATTCCGAGAATATTCATTTTCTGACTTTCCTAGAACCAAAAACAGTAGAAACAGCCAGTTGGCACTGTGGCTCTTGTTAATAGGTTAGTCCAAGAAAGTGTATAGAAAGTACTCCAAAGTGTGGACAAAATATAAGAAAGTAGATAAAACCAAGCATGGAACATCAAAAATTATGGATACATTAGCAACGTATCAACATCCTCAAGCTTAACTCCTGCTCGTCCTCGAGTGGGTAAGTGATAAAAAGAAATAATAATTTTTGAGGTGACATGCACCATCATAAATTTGATCAAAGTATTTGTAAACATTGATAGCTGGGATCATAGTACTTCAATCATAACATGAAAGATAAAGTTCTAACAATAAGACAAAGCAACTATGTTGCAACATGAAAAGGCACAAACAAAAGATTCATGAATAACAATGCTTTCCAAGACGTTTGTTTGTTTCACATAAAGAAAACATAGCATAGTGGCTTTCAGCTTGTCCCTCATAGAGTAGCAAACATAAATGCATAGGACACCTTCAAAGTTCATAAGAGTGACTAGATACAAATAGTTTAAGAACAAGCAATATCAAAAGTATGCATCAATCAACAAGTCTTGAGACAATGCACATAGAACTAAGAATGGCCACTATGCTCTCAAAGTAGGTGCATAAGGATAGAAGGTGGAGACTCAACATAAAAGTAAAATAAGGCCCTTCATAGAAGGAAGTAGAGATTCAAGTTTCATAAAGAGCTTCCAAAAATTATGGTACTTATTAGCTTTCAGCTCTCATTACCCCTATCATAAGCATCTTTAGGTGATTAAGGTTAAAGTGACACAACTAAGAGGATATGCTTGACAAGTTATAAGCTGAAATCTCATGCCCCTTACTTACGAAGACCGGACCTCATGCTACTCAACTTTAGTCACAAGTTAGCTCTTGTCATTGTAAGTACATATGTATCATAGAAAACCGCCAACGGGATACCCCTTGCACATGATACAGGAGCTATCCCATAATCAAAATGACAATGCAAGTAGACAATGAGCATCTCAGTGATCTTTTTATTTTCTATTTGCATAGGTTTTTACATAGAGTGCTCATTATGGTTATGCTGCAAGTTTCCACCATGATTAGGCATGGATTAGGCTAGCGGCCCAGGCGTTTCTCTAACACAAATACAAACTCCATGATCTTATAAGTTCCCCTTGTATTTCACACCGCCGGGATCCATAAGCAGAAACACATGATATCAACGGGGTACAAAGTACAAGTGCAATGTTGAAAGCGTTCCCCATGATACATAGTTCTGCTAACTTCAACTTATAAAGCGCAAGCATATACGCAACAAAGATGGACACAATGGTTCAAGTTTATTAATAGCAAGAAAGTAAAGTGTGCCATCAAGTCCGTGAGAGCTTTAATCACTAATTTTCTCATAACAAGTTTAATTCGGAAGGTAGATAAAAACATGAATATACTTGGAACAGCAAATGCTAATAGGTAGGTATGGTGGACTCTTTGGAATAACTTGGTTTTAGGAATTGGATGCATGAGTGGAACTCATACTTGGTTATGGAGGCTAGCAAAAGACTAGGAGCGACCGACTAAGAGAGCAATAATGGCCATAATCATGCAGAGCGACAAAACATCATTAATCAAAGCATAAAGTGATATTACAAGTCGAAAACTAAAGGATCATCAAGGCTATGGTGACTTTGGATAGTCATAACATGGTGTGAGCATGTGCCAAGTCAACCCAAATAAAGCATCAAAGGAGAATACCACAATACTATGCTTTAATATGCTAAAACAATGCATGATTCTTCCAAGGCACATTAAGCAATCTCAATTGTTTATAACATGTCATGCTACAGCAAAGATCACTAAGCATAAAGCCAAAACAATATCAAGCATGGCATGCCAAAGCATAGGCCACAGTAAAAAACAAGCTCTCTTTTACCACTTAAGCATGAACTTTTCCTACTCTTTTCCAATCCAAACCAAAGTATTTGAAAACCAATGTATGAAGAGGAGGTCCAACCAATTTATTCAGCAAACTAAGAAAACCAAGAAATCGAAAACCAAAAACAAAAATGAAGATGCTCCAAGAACAACACAACTGTGCATGAAACAATAGAAATGAAGTGTTTGGAAGAAACCTGGGATTTTTATTGATGAAGAAGGGGATGCCTTGGGCATCCCCAAGCTTTGACACTTGTACCTCTTGAATATTTCTTGGGGTGACATGGGTGGCATCCCCAAGCTTGAGCTTTAGTCCATTCTTCATCTCATTACATCACTCTCTCCATACACCTGAAATTTTTCTTCATACAAAACTTCATACAATCTTTATTAGCAACATTAGTGCACTCAAGATAATAAGTCTTTAGGTTCAGTTTCAACACCAATAAAACTTCCATTAAAACACAAGCTACTGAAGCACTTCCCTCAAAAATCTCAATTCCCCAAAAGAACTAAAAAAGGAACCAACAAGAAGCAAATGCAAATAATGGCAGAAATCTGTCAAAACAGACCAGCAGGTAAAAACCAATTTTTTCGAAGACCTTCTATTGCTCAAATCGAAACGTGTTGAACTAACGAAAGTTAGATAACAACTTGGGGCAGAAGCACAAAAATTCACGCCTCAAAACGACGTACAGAGATTTTACACGAATTTTACGGTGAAGCACAGAAATCTGTTTCGGGACAAAAACTTTCCCAATCATTACTTCTCTCTCATTAGAGGTTACTCTTGGCACAAAAAGCAAATAAAAAGGATAAGGAGAGGTTATTACTGAAGCAATAACTTCCAAGACTCATTAAAACTTTTGGGTTATCTCCCAATGAGTACTTTTCTTTAACGCCTTTAAGTTAGGCATAAGAAGCAAGAAAAGAATCAAGTGTTCTCAAATGAAGAAGCATTAAGAGCAAATTTTGTTTTCATAGGAGAGGCAAAAGAAATCTTCTCTCTCTTCTTAGGGAAGTGTTCTATACCTTTCTTGAGTGGGAGTTGATATTTAATGGGGCCTTCTTTCATATCAATAATGGCACCAACAGTTCTAAGAAAATGTCTTCCCAAAGTAATAGGACAAGAAGCATTGCATTCAACATCCAAAACATAGAAATCAACGGGGACATAGGCATTGTTAACCATAATAAGAACATCATTGATACTCCCCATGAGTTTCTTTTTAGCATTATCATCAAGTGGGACATTCAAATAACAATCTTCCAATGGTGGCAAATCAAGCATATCATAAATCCTTCTAGGCATAATATAAACACTACTATCAAGATCACATAAAGCTTTGAAATCAAAATCATTCACTTTCATGTTAATGATGGGTTCCCAACCATCTTCTTGTTTTATAGGAATATAAGCTTTATGTTTCATCTTTTCTTCTTTAATTTTTATGAGAGCATTAGTAATGTGTTTTTTAAAGGACATATTCATAGCACTAGCATTAGGACTTTTAGCAAGCTTTTGTAGGAACTTAATAACTTCAGAGATGTTGCAACCATCAAGATCAAAATCATAATTATCATCTAAAGTAGTAGAGCTATTACTAGCCTCAACACTAGTGGTAGTGATAGTAGAAACACTAATGTTTCTAGCAATTTCATCTTATTTTTCCCACTTAGCATGCAATTCAGCTAATAGTCTAACATTTTCATCAATTCTAACTTGTATGGCATTAGTAGCAGCAAAGGGATTATCAATAGTTTCAGGTTTAGCATCCATTTTATTCAAAGAAGATTGTGCTTCAGCTAATGATGCTATATTTCTTTTAGCATTAGAGAGTTTTTCCTCAATAGTTTTATTGAAAGCAGTTTGTTTACTAATAAAATCTTTAAGCATAACTTCGAGTTCAGAGGGAGCACTCCTATTATTGTTGTAGGAATTTCCATAAGCATTGTTGCCAAAATTATTATTTCTTATAAAGTTCACATCAACTTGCTCTTCTTGAGCAACCAAAAAGGCTAAGGGAACATGATTTGGATCAATACGAGCCTTCCCATTAACAAGCATAGACATAATAACATCAATTTTATCACTCAAGGAAGAGGTTCCTTCAACAAAATTTACCTTCTTACCTTGTGGAGCTCTTTCAGTGTGCCATTCAGAATAGTTAACCATCATATTATCCAGAAGCTTTGTTGCAGGACCCAAAGTAATGGTCATAAAGGTACCTCCAGCAGCAGAATCCAATAGATTTCTTGAAAAATAGTTCAATCCTGCATAAAAGGTTTGGATAATCATCCAAGCAGTCAGTCCATGAGTGGGACAATTATTTACCAAAGATTTCATTATTTCCCAAGCTTGAGCAACATGTTCATTATTAGATTGTTTAAACTTCATTATTTCACTTCTCATAGATATAATATTAGCAAGAGGATAGTATTTTCCAATGAAAGCATCTTTGCATTTAGTCCAAGAATCAATACTATTCCTAGTTAAGGAATTCAACCATTCTTTACCTTTTCCTCTCAAAGAGAAAGGAAACAATTTAAGCTTAATAATATCTCCATCTATATCCCTATGCTTTTGCATCTCACAAAGTTCAACAAAGTTATTTAGATGAGCAGCAACATCTTCATTAACAATACTAGAAAATTGTTCTCTCATAACAAGATTGAGTAAAGCAGGTTTAATTTTAAAGAAAGTAGCTTCAGGAACAGGTAGAGCAATAGGTGTGCACATGAAATCATTGTTGTTGGTGCTAGTGAAGTCACACAACTTAGTATTTTTAAGAGTAGTAATTTTTTTGTGTTTTTAATAAAGAAAGCAAACTAGTAAAACTATTTTTTTGTGTTTTTGATAAAGAAAAAAGCAAAAAGTAAACTAAGCAAAACAAAAACAACAAAGTAAAGAGATTGGTTACGAGGGACTCCCCTTGCGAAGATGTCCTTGACTCCACGGCAACGGTGCTAGAAAAATAGCTTGATGGCCCAAAATATATCGAGCTCGTTGGTGAACCCCAAGAGGAATATATGATGAGCACAGTAGCAAGTTTTCCCTCAGTTATGAAACCAAGGTTATCAATCCAGTAGGATCAAGGAAACACCTCCAAGGTGTTGCTAGCTGGACTTTGGCACGACGCACTACCGGTGCCAGCAGCAACGTGGAAACCCGCATAACACAACCACAAAACTCTGCCCCCAACTTACAGTGAGGTTGTCAATCTCACCGGTTTTGCTGAAAACAAAGGATTAAACGTATTGTGTGGAAGAAATTAATAGTTTGTAGAAAGTAAACAGAAAACAGTAAACAATTGTAGATTGATGATAAAAGAAAGGACCGGGGTCCATAGTTCACTAGTGGTGGCTCTCCTTAAGATAGATGACATGTTGGGTGAACAAATTACAACGGGGTAATTGACAAACATCAAGAAAGCAATCATGCATATACTACTCATCTTGACTCCTTTGAGACTTGATTGGGCATTACAACATTATACATAGACCGTAATCCAACTGCATCTATCACTAATAATCCACCTTCAGGTCATCATCCGAACCCCCTCCAGTATTAAGTTGCAAGCAACAGGTAATTGCATTACGCATTGCGTGTAAAGTAAACAATACGATTGTTCTATGAATAAAGGATTGTTGTTTTCTCCCTAGTAGCAACAACACATCTAGTACCTAGAGATTTCTGTCACTTCCCCAGATTACTAGAGGCATGAACCCACTATCGAGCATAAATACTAAGTCTTGGAGTTGCTAGCATCTACTTGGCCAAGATAGCTACTAACAACGGAAAGCATGCAAGATCACAAATAACAAAGATATGATAGAATCAATAATCAATCTAAAATAGCATCTTAATATCCATCGGATCCCCGCAAACACAACATGTAGGAATTACAAATAGATGATCTTGATCATGAACGGAGCTCACAAGATCTATACATGATAGCACAAAGGAGAAGAACCAGCCATCTAGCTACTACATGGACCCGTAGTCCAAAGATGAACTACTCACGCATCACACCGGAGGCTTGCATGGTGATGAAGAGCTTCAGATCCCTCTCGATCTAGGGATGGAGATGATGGCGGCTACAGACTCTTTTGTGGAATTTTGATCGGGTACTTAGGGTTTCTATATCGGAGGCATCTCATAGGCGAAAGGGGAGGCCGAGGGGGTGCCCTAGGTGGCCAGACCACCCCCTGGCGCGGGCCAGGCTTGGCCACACGGCTAGGTGGTGTGGTGGCCCCCTGGCCCCTCTCTGTCTCGTATTCTGGCTCCGTGTGTCCCTCGGTGAAAAACTGACTTTGGCTTTTGTCCCATCCAATTCTGAGAATATTCATTTTCTAACTTCCCCGGAACCAAAAACAGCTGAAAACAGGCAGCTGACGCTATGTCTCTTATTAATAGGTTAGTCCAATAAAGTGTATAGAAAGTACTCCAAAGTGTGGACAAAACATAAGAAAGTAGATAAAACCAAGCATGCAACATCAAAAATTATGGATACGTTAGCAACGTATCAAGGCCCGACCCGCCGTGGTGATGTATTTTCCATTCCAAGTTGGGAGCTTTGAGGCACATTTGTCTTCAAGGTGTTGGAAATCAACTCGTCTAAGCCTTGAGACTGTGAGAGGAAGCCCGAGATATCACAAATGAAAGATAGTCCTAGTTGCCGGGATACCATAAAGAACCTCATCAAGATCAATTTACCAACATCTAATGGGAACCATGCATTTTTTTGAATTTTTTGCAAAGACCAGTAACCTCACCAAACCCCTCAAGGATGGCTGCCAAATTGGTGACATCTTCTTTGTAAGGTGCAACAAACACCACCGCATCATCCACAAAGAGAGAAGTTCTCAAGATAGTCTCACGCCCCCTAAGTTTATGGAGAAGCCCATGCCTAGTTGTGCCTTCCAAGATTTATGACTGTGGGTCAATGTCAATGACAAATAAGAGGGGAAAAAGGGGGTCCCCTTGATGAAGCCCATGCCCATGTGTGATGGGCATACCTGAAATTCCATTGAGAAGCACAAGAGAGGAGGAAGTAGATTACAAAGCGGCAATCCAATCTTGAAAACGACTTGGGAATGCCCGGCGTTAGAGAATATCAAGAATACACTACTAGGAAAACAGCTATAGATAGACGAGCTATTCTGTGGCGCATATATAGAACCATGGTCCACAGAAAAATATCAGTGGCTAACGCCATAAAATACACCACATAAACTTGCAGAATTCTATGGTGCATTTCAGAAAACGTGCGCCACAGAAATTATATGGGACTCGCAACCGGGGTCTGGCGACCAACTTTCTGTGGCGTAAATAATAAGTTATGTGGCACATATATTTGTATGCGCCATAGAAAGTGGAGCGGGCCCCACCACAGAATCTTTTTGACCCACTTTCTGTGGTGCATATTGCGATATGCGCCACAGAAATTTGAACTTCTGTGGCGCATAATGATGACCCACAAGTATAGGGGATCGCAACAGTCTTCGAGGGAAGTAAAACCCAATTTATTGATTCGACACAAGGGGAGAATATTTATAAGACTTAACAATTGAGTTTTCAATTCAGCTGCACCTGGAAACAATCTTACTTGCAGTAGTTTACAGTAGCAACAGTTTTGTAGTAGCAATAGCAAAGTAATAGCAGTTGTAAAATAAAGATAGTAGTAACAATTGCAGTAAACAGTAGGATTAAGTGCGGTAGGCATAGGGATGGATGGACGGGCGTTGCATGGACAAGACAATTCATGTAATAATCAAGACATAGGGCATTTGCAGATAAATAAGATAAAGTATCCTAGTACTAAATAATCATAGGCATGTGTTCCATATATAGTCATACGTGCTCGTAATGAGAACTTGCACAACATCTTTTGTCCTGCAAGCCCGTTGTAGCGGGGCCTCAAGGGAATCTATTGGCAATTAAGGTGCTCCTTTTAATAGAGCACCGGAGCAAAACATTAACACTCCATGAACACACATGATCCTCACACCATAGCTATCCCCTCCAGTTATCCCGATTTATGTCACTTCGGGGCCTCGGGTTCCAAACAATAATGTGTGTATACAACTTGCTGGTAAGATCATAAACAATAATATCATCATGAATGAATAACATGTTTAGATCTAAAATCATGGCACTCGGGCCCTAGTGACAAGCATTAATCATAACAAGTTGCAACAATGTCAAAAAGCACTAACAATAGATACTAGGCACCATGCCCTAACAATCTGATCCAATTACATGAACGATCTCATCCAATCCCTACCATCCCCATAGCCTACTGCAGGGGATTACTCACTCATGGATGGGGGAATCATGGATGGTTGATGGAGAAGCATTGGTGATGATGATGGTGATGATCTCCTCCAATTCCCCGTCCCGGCAGGGTGCCAGAACGGAGTTTCCGGTTCCGAATCGCGGTTTTTGGTGGTGGCGGCGTAGTGGAACTCTTTTTGGAAGAACGTCGAACCCCCTCTGTTTTTAGGTCAGAGGGCTTATATAGGCGAAAGGAGAGGTCGAGGCGGAGACCGAGGTGGCCACACTACCCCCTGGCGTGGCCTGGCCTGGCCCGCGCGGCCAGGTGGTGTGGGCCCCTCGTGGCCCCACTCCTTCTCGTCTTCTGGCTTCGTGAGTCTTCTGGTAAAATAGGAGTTTTGCGATATTTTCCGGGATTTTTCCTGAAAGTTGATTTCCTGCACAAAAACGAGACACCAAAGCAATTCTGCTGAAAACAGCGTTAGTCCGCATTAGTTGTATCCAAATCACACAAATTAGAGAAGAAACAATAGCAAAAGTGTTCGGGAAAGTAGATACGTTTTGGACGTATCAACTCCCCCAAGCTTAGCTTATTGCTTGTCCTCAAGCAATTCAGTTGAGAACTGAGTGCGATAAAAGAAACTTTCACGAACACATTTGCTTCATAAGGTGTATATATTCCCAGCATATGATCAAATACTTAGGCAATTCATAATAAAGAGTATGCAAATAAGTTTACTCAGTAGTCATGCAAGCTAGGAAGAGATTCCAACCCAATAATAATAAGCAACATGACACATAAGCATATGCAGGATTGTAATGCTCATAAGAAGATATGATAAAGTGGGGTCTCAATTGCCTTTCTTTTTGGAGCAAAACATAAATGCCAAGGCACTTCTGAAGTTTAAGTGAATACTAGAAGTAACAATATCAAAGATACAAGCGTCAAAGTTATGTCACAACTAACCATGTTTTGGGACAAGCACATTACACTAAGAATGACAGCTATGCTCTCAGGAAGGTTCTCAAAGAATAAATGGTGACTTGACATAAAAGTGAAAGAAAAGATTTGAAAAGTTTGAAAGGCTTCCAAATGTTGAAAGTATGGTACTCATTAGCTTTGAGCTCTCATTGCCCCTATCATAAGCATCTTGAGGTGATTAAGGTTAAAGTGACTCAAATATGAGGATATGCTTGACAAGTTATAACGTGAAAATCTCATGCCCCTTGCTTACGAGTACCGAACCTCATGCTACTCAACTTTAGTCACAAGTAAGTTCTTGTCATTGTAAGTACATGTGTATCATGGAGAACTGCCAACGGGGTACCCCTTGCCCCATGACACAGGAGCTATCCCATATCAAAATGACAAGGCAACAGACAATGAGAATCTCAGCGATCTTTTTATTTGCTATTTGCATAGGTTTTTATTGAGGATGCTTCACAGAATGCTCACTATGGTTATGCTGCAAGTTTTCGCCATGATTAGGCATGGCTTAGGCTTGCCACCCACGCGTTTCTCTAACACATATACAAACTCCATGAGCTTACAAGCTCCCCTTTTATTTCAGATCGCCGGGATCTATAAACAAAAGAACATGATATCAACTGAATAATAAGTGCAATGTTGAAAGCGTTCCCCATGGTAACATGGTTCTTCTAATTCACAACTTATAAAGCGCAATCATATAAGCAACATAGACGGACACAATGGTTCAAGTTTATTAAGTGGAAGAAAATAAAGTGTGCCATCAAGTTCGTGAGAGCTTTACTAACTAATTTTCATATAACAAGCAAACATTTTTATTTGGAAGAAAACAAAGCATAATAAATATGCAAGGAATAGCAATGATGCTAATAGGTAGATATGGTGGAATCTTTTTGACAATTTTGGTTTTGGGGAGTTGGATGCACGAGTAATGCTTATACTCAGCGCAAGTGAAGGCTAGCAATAGAAAAGGAGCGATAATCGAGAGAGAAGTAACTGTCATAATCATGCTTGCGACAAAACAAAATTAATAGTGGCATTAAAGTGACACAAGAACTCTGAGGCAAAATAAATCATTGAGGCTTAACTGACTTTTTGTTTAGTCATATGCATATGTGAGCATGTGCCAAGTCGATTCAAATAAAACATTCAGAGGAGGATACCACAATGTCATACCAAGTTATGAATAGAACAATGCAAGCAAACATTTATATGACATGTTACAAACTATTATAACATACACCTTACATGAACAGACTAAGCATGCCCACGATGATGAGTATATGTACAAAAATGAAAACAAATAGAGTTCATACCAGCCTCTTACCACACCTCGAGTTGTCACAAATCATCATTGCCTTTCACTTGTGTGACTTGAATAATAAGATAAAACCAAACTCAAAGGAGTCACTGAGGACCGCTGAACCCTGCAACGAACTTTACAAAACTAAAGAAGAACAACAAATATTTTTGGGTTTTCAATTTTTTAAAGACAAGAGTCGAAGGAAGGAGCAAACAAAGCAAAATCTTTTTGGGTTTTTCGAATAATCAAATCAAAGCTAAAAAGTATGAAGCAAACCAAGGCTAAAAGATAAAGAAGTAAGCAAAGAGAAATACCGAAAATATTTTTGGTCTTTTTGTGTTTTGGAAAGAAGAAATAAAGCAAGAACAAAAACTAAAAAGAAAGCAACATATGGATATACAAAGTACCGATATAACATGATATGTAGATGAGTGTGATGTCGGTGTACCTCCCCCCAATTTTAAGCTTTTGTCCTAAGTGGAGATCAATCCCAAGCTGGCCAAGAAGGAGCGCCTCCATAATATGATGAGGAAGTTCCTTCGTCCTGATATGAACTCAAGGACGCCCCGTTGTAGTGCACAGAGTAGTTGTAAGAGGGCGCATCCCAAAGGTTTAATCGAACCAGTAGGAGCAAGGAAACACCCCAAAGGTGTTGCTAGCTGAGCCTTGGCAGGCCGCACTACCAGTGCTAGTAGCAACGTGGAGACCTGCACAACACAACCATAAAACTCTGTCCCCAACTTGCGATGAGGTTGTCAATCTCACCGTGTTTTGCTGAAAACAACGGATTAAACGTATCGAATGGAAGGAAGAAATAGTTTGCAGAAAGTAAACACAAAGCAGTAAACAATTTATAGATTGTATGTAAAAGTAAAGGACCAGAATCCATAGTTCACTAGAGGTGGCTCTCCTTAAGATAGATAACTTGTTGGGTGAACAAATTACAGCGGGCAATTGACAAACATCGAGAAAGCAATACATGCATATACTAATCATCTTGACTCCTTTGAGAATTGATTGGGCATTACAACAATATACATAGACCGCCATCCAACTGCATCTATGACTAATAATCCACCTTCAGGTTATCATCCGAACCCCCTCCAGTATTAAGTTGCAAGCAACAGATTATTGCTTTATGAACTGCGTGTAAAGTAAACAATACGATTGTTCTATGAACAAAGGATTGTTGTTTTCTCCCTAGTAGCAACATCACATCTAGTACCTTAGAGATTTCTGTCACTTCCCCAGATTACCAGAGGCATGAACCCACTATCGAGCATAAATACTAACTCTTGGAGTTGCTAGCATCTACTTGGCCAAGAAAGCTACTAACAACGGAAAGCATGCAAGATCACAAATAACAAAGACATGATAGAATCAATAATCAATTTGAAATAGCATCTCAAAATCCATCAGATCCCTGCAAACACAACATGCAGAATTACAAATAGATGATCTTGATCATGAACGGAGCTCACAACATCTAGACATGAAAGCACAAAGGAGGAGAACCAGCCATCTAGCTACTACATGGATCCGTAGTCCAAGGATGAACTACTCACGCATCACACCGGAGGCTCGCATGGTGATGAAGAAGGCTTCCAGGGTAAATTCCCCTCTCCGGAAGGGTGCCGGGAAGAGCTTCAGATCCCCTCTCCGGTAAAGTAAATTCCCCTCTCCGGAAGGGTGCCGAAGCTCTTCCCGGCACCCTGCCGAAGAGGGGAATTCACCCTAGAGGCCTTCTTCATCATCATGCAAGCCTCCGGTGTGATGCGTGAGTAGTTCATCTCTAGACTACGGGTCCATGTAGTAGCTATATGGCTGGTTCTCCTCCTTTGTGCTATCATGTTTAGATCTTGTGAGCTCCGTTCATGATCAAGATCATCTATTTGTAATTCTGCATGTTGTGTTTGCGGGGATCCGATGGATATTGAGATACTATTTTAGATTGATTATTGATTCTATCATGTCTCTGTTATTTGTGATCTTGTATGCTTTCCGTTGTTAGTAGCTATCTTGGCCAAGTAAATTCTAGCAACTCCAAGAGTTAGTATTTATGCTCGATAGTGGGTTCATGCCTCTGGTAATCTGGGGAAGTGACAGAAATCTCTAAGGTACTAGATGTGCTGTTGCTACTAGGGAGAAAACAACAATCCTTTGTTTATAGAACAATCATATTGTTTACTTTACACGCAATTCATAATGCAATTATCCATTGCTTGCAACTTAATACTAGAGGGGGTTTGGATGATAACCTGAAGGTGGATTATTAGTCATAGATGCAGTTGGATGGCGGTCTATGTATAATGTTGTAATGCCCAATCAAGTCACAAAGGAGTCAAGATGAGTAGTATATGCTTGTATGCTTTCTCGATGTTTGTCAATTGCCCCGCTGTAATTTGTTCACCCAACAAGTTATCTATCTTAAGGAGAGCCACCACTAGTGAACTATGGACCCTGG
Organism: Avena eriantha; assembly: GCA_910589775.1. Lineage (NCBI taxonomy): Eukaryota > Viridiplantae > Streptophyta > Magnoliopsida > Poales > Poaceae > Avena > Avena eriantha. Next base: position 393,226,000 of record OU342740.1, on the reverse strand, counting down.
ACCTTTCTTGTACTATCAATCTACAATCAACTGTTTACTGTTTTGTGTTTACTTTCTGTAAACTATTACTTTCTTCCACTCGATACGTTTAATCCTTTGTTTTCAGCAAAACCAGTGAGATTGACAACCTCATCGCAAGTTGGGGACAGAGTTCTGTGTTTGTGTTGTGCAGGTCTCCACGTTGCTGCTGGCACCGGTAGTGCGCCTTGCCAAAGTTCAGCTAGCTACACCTTTGGGGTGTTTCCTTGCTCCTACTGGATTGATAACCTTGGTTTCATAACTGAGGGAAAACTTACTGCTGTGCTCATCATACCTTCCTCTTGGGGTTCCCCAACGAGCTCGTTAATACACGAGTCAGCAATTACCAAACAATTTTATATGAAGAAAAACTTTGCATTCCACTAAATGATTATGTTACCTCAACCCTGATAGCAATAGTCCCAATCATAATAGTTTCATAATTTTCTTGTAGTATGGGACAATATATTTCTCCAACTTGGATGCCCTCAATATTTTCAATTGAATTTAGGCCATAAGTCTTATCAATCTTCTTGGGGAAATAGACAGTATACCCCTTGTCATTAACACTAAAAGTTACCTTTCCTTGATTACAATTAATGACAGCTCCTGCAATATTAAGAAAAGGTCTCCCAAGAATAATATGTTGGGGTTCACAATATATAAAACAAAAAATTTCCTACGATGGGAACTATACGCCAAGATCTATCTACTAGATACAAGCAACGGGTGGATATACATCCATAGAGAACTTACCCTCGAAGACAACAAAGCTTTGTTAACGAGATGGAACTCGTGGATGATGTAGTCATACACTTGCCGATATCAAGATCGTGATGAAGTCCAGCAGGTCCGGCTCCAGCACGTCCATCAGATCCAGCTCTAGCAAGTCCAGCACCACCAAGTCCAGCACCGCAAAGCAGTGGTGCATCCATGATCGCACACACGTCCGGTACCCCGACAACCTCCATCCCTCGCTCCAGCAAAGCAACAGAAGTAGTAACTCCTTTCCAGATAAAGCCACCAGGAACATGTATCTCGCTAATCTGAGACCATGGGGGAATAATACTAGAGGGGGAGAGAGATCCTTCACGAGGAGGTGTGAGTGTGAAGGTGTGAGAGGGGGGCCTTTTATAGGAGGAGGGGAGAGTACCCCTCCCATGGCCGGCGCCCAAGGAGGGTGTCCCTTCACCTCCCCCATTCATGTGGTGGTAACCCCCTCCACATTAAAATTCCCTTTCACATTCTCGTTTGAAGCCTCCACTTTAAATGCATTAAATTTCTCCAAATTTAATGCTCTCTCATTTAATAAAACTCTTTTTTATTAATTTTATTCAGAATTTTTTTAATTATTTAATTAACAAACATTGACATAAAACCCCCTACAACATTTCAATATCACATGCAGAACCAATTTCAGCAATTTCACCTGAAACAGTTTTGGTGTCTATTGAAATAATTCCAGCGCTTTCTTAAATCTTAATCTAAAACATATTTGCTCCAAATGGTGTCGGTATCCCTTAAGTGTGTCACCCTACGGTTCGTGAATAATGCAGACATGATCGAGACCCCTCTCCGATCAATAATCAGCAACGGGACCTGGAGATCCGTACTGACTCCCATGATTGGTGCAGTGACTGAAGTTCTCTTCGTCTTCTTCGGGGTAGAACTCCTCATCGTAGACTTGGTCGGCACTATCGTCTATAAATGAATACGGGGTACACAATCACCAAACAATACTTAACTAAGTCTAATTATCACACTAAGGTTCAAACTTGATGATCTAGCATCATCACACTCATCACAAGATTTAAAGAACTAGTTTAATTTATTTTATTTGAGAAAAGTAATTTCTACTAATTGAAATTAATTAAGATTTAGTATTCTCCAATTAAAATATGGGATCATGTGGACAAATGTCATAACTACATATTCTAATACATAGGAATGTGATTTAAAGGGTTGATCATATTTTATAAAGTTTAAGATTCTCATTTAAATGATTTAATGTGACTAGAAATACTCTAATAGCATTCTTTTGGTACTATTCCAATTTCACTGCATGCAAACCTAAATATTATTACATATTCAGATAGGTATTATCAAAAGTGATTTTTGAGAGTTGCAATCAACTCAAAAGCTATTATGGTTGATTTTTGAAAAATATTTGAAGTTGCAAAAGTCTATGTCTTGTTATTTCTTCTATAGATTATCTCTAACTCCAAATTATTTAAATCCAATGGGCTTGGATAGATATGTTAATTATCTTTCTAGCAAAATTTGAATCATACCATTTGGTTATGTGAAACTCTCTGAATTGATTTTTGAATAAGTGGACAGAATAGGATTTAAACTAAAATGGAAAATCAATTGTTTGAATTTTTGGCCCAGCGCGGGAAAGCTAACGGGCCGGCCCAGTGGCACTCCGCGGCGTAGAGGGTTGCTGATAGCGCGGACCCACTGGTCAGCAAACGGTATGGGCGAATCTGAGCCGTGCGATCAACTTGTAATCTAACGGCCGAGAGTCATCATCGAGGACGAATAGCTCCGGCGAGGAACTAGACCTAGCGCGGCGGTGGGGGTCTGGCGGGGCTCACCTGGGTTCCATCTAGGCTCGGCGACGGGGGAAAATGACATGGTAGACGACAGTGAAGCAAGGTGCAGTCACGTCAAGGCTTAGTGTGGTCGCAATCGACGTCGCCCTTCTCCTCCAGTAGCGGCGGACTCCGGTGCAATTCCGGCACGGTGGTGCTCGCCTTGCTCCGGGAAGGGGTGTGGGAGGTGTTGGGTTCACACCATAGAAAACAAAAAATTTCCTACGATGGGAACTATACGCCAAGATCTATCTACTAGATACAAGTAACGGGTGGATATACATCCATAGAGAACTTACCCTCGAAGACAACAAAGCTTTGTTAACGAGTTGGAACTCGTGGATGATGTAGTCGTACACTTGCCAATCTCAAGATCGTGATGAAGTCCAGCAGGTCCAGCTCCAACACGTCCATCGGATCTAGCTCCAGCAAGTCCAGCACCACCAAGTCCAGCACCACAAAGCAGCGGTGCATCCGTGATCGCACACACGTCCGGTACCCCGACAACCTCCGTCCCTCGCTCCAGCAAAGCAGCGGAAGCAGCAACTCCTTTCCAGATAAAGCCACCGGGAACATGTATCTCGCTAATTCGAGACCATGGGGGAAAAATACTAGAGGGGGAGAGAGATCCTTCACGAGGAGGTGTGAGTGTGAAGGTGTGAGAGGGGGGCCTTTTATAGGAGGAGGGGAGAGTACCCCTCCCATGGCCGGCGCCCAAGGAGGGTGTCCCTTCACCTCCCCCATTCATGTGGTGGTAACCCCCTCCACATTAAAATTCCCTTTCACATTCTCGTTTGAAGCCTCCACTTTAAATGCATTAAATTTCTCCAAATTTAATGCTCTCTCATTTAATAAAACTCTTTTTTATTAATTTTATTCAGAATTTTTTTAATTACTTTAATTAACAAACATTGACATAAAACCCCCTACAACATTTCAATATCACATGCAGAACCAATTTTAGCAATTTCACCCGAAATAGTTTTGGTGTCTATTGAAATAATTCCAGCGCTTTCTTAAATCTTAATCTAAAACATATTTGCTCCAAATGGTGTCGGTATCCCTTAAGTGTGTCACCCTACGGTTCGTGAATAATGCAGACATGATCGAGACCCCTCTCCGATCAATAATCAGCAACGAGACCTGGAGATCCGTACTGACTCCCACATATTCAACGATGACTCTTGTGATCGTGTGAACCTTTAACGTCGTAACTAAATCCCTTTGTCTCGTGATATATTACATGTCCGAGATTCGATCATCGGTATCCAAATACCTAGTTTGATCTCGTTACCTACATGCACTCTTTTCTCGTTCCCGTGATATAACATTCTAGTGATCACATCACTTGCTTGCAAGCTATTTCAATGTGATATCACCGAGAGGGCCCAAAGTATATCTATCCATCATCAGGATGGACAAATCCCACTCTTGATCCATGAGCCTCAACATAACACCTTCGTAGCACTGAACCCACCTTTATAGTCACCCTGTTATGGTATGATGTTTGATGTTATCAAGATACTCTTCTGGTGTTAGTGATTAACATGATCTCATGGTCTAAGGACTAAGATTAGTTCGTATGATGTTATAGAAATATAAACATAATGACCTTGATTATAATGATATACTTCGGATGAATGTTCATCACATCATTCCACCAATGTTGTGACCTCGTTATTAACAACATCCAATGCCCATGATTAGGAAACCTTGATCATCTTGTTAATCAACAAGCTAGTTTATATGAGAGGCATTACTAGGAACTTTGTATTTTGTTTATTAAACACACATGTATTAACTTCCAATTAATACAATTATAGCATGCAAAATAAACATTTATCATAAACATGGAATAAGATAATAACCATTTTATTATTGCCTCTTGAGCATATTTCCTTCATAATAGACATATTATCATCTTCGGGCATTTCAAGCACAACAAAGTTAGTCAATATCAAACAATTATGAGCCACTTGAACAGGAACATCCTCACATATACCAATAAGAATAGTAGTAGATTTATCAGCCATTTGCAAAGATATATCAGTTGGTATCAATTTTTCCAATTAAAGTCTCTTGTAGAGAGAAAAAGGCATAACACTAACTCATGCTCCCAAATCACACAAAGCAGTTCTAACATAATTATTTTTAGTATAACAAGGAATAGTTGGAATCCCTGGGTCTCCAAGTTTCTTTGGAACCTTACTATTGAAGGAATAACTAGCAAGTAAAGTAGAAATTTCCTCATTAGGAATCTTCCTTTTATTACAGACAATATACTTCATATACTTTGAATAAGGAGGCAATTTAATAGCATCAGTCAAAGGAATTTGCAAAAATAAAGGTTTCATCCACTCACAAAACTTGTTATAGTGTTCTTCTTCCTTTGACTTGTGTTTCTTATCAGGAAAAGGCATTGGTTTTTGCACCCAAGGCTCTCTTTCACTACCATGTTTCTTAGCAACAAAATGTTCCTTAGTGTACTTAGTATTCTTGGTGTGCCTTTCAGGTTCTTCTTCAACTTCTTCTTTATCAGGAGCATCATTTTTATCATTACCACTTTGAGTTTCAGCATTAGAGACAGATATACTATTAGGATCTTTAGCAGGTTTAGAAGATTCTACAACTGTTTTATGTTTTTTTTCTCTTAGAGGAAGTATCACTATTTTCAATTTGTTGAGAATCCTGCTCAATTATTTTAGGATGTCCCTCAGGATATAAAGGATCCTGAGTAAAAGCACCACTTCTAGTTCTAATTTTAGAAGCATGTTTTCTTTAGAAGCATTAACTAGCAAATCTTTTTGTACTTTAGTAAGCTGATCAATTTGAGTTTGAACCATTTGGAAATGTTTAACAAGCATTTTAACATAATTAGAGGTTCTTTCCACAATATCTTTCAACTCATTAATGACTCTAGAGTTTTCCATTAAATGGTTCTGCACTCTTTTATTAAAATTATCTTGCTTAACAACATAAATATCAAATTCTTCTAAGCATTGATCGGGAGTTTTAGAATAAGGAATATCACCTTAATCAAAATGTTGGAGAGAGTGTACCTCAATAGTGGATGAGTGGGAGATTGGATTACATAATTCTTCTATAGGAGGTAAATTCTTCACATCTTGAGATTTAATACCCTTCTCCTTAAGACATTTCTTAGCTTCCTTCATCAGTTCATTATTTAGTTCAATCAGTCCCCTCCTCTTTGGTGTTGGTGTTGGCTCAAGCACAATTGGCACAGTCATCATAATTCTTGCTTATTTTAGCCATTAATTCCTCAGCTTCTTTGGGAGTTCTCTTCCTGAAAACACAATCAGCACAACTATCTAGGTATGTCCTAGATTCATTAGTTAGTCCATTATAATAGATATCAAGAAGCTCATTCTTAGGTAATGGACACCCAGGCTGTGCGTGAATTAAAGCACAAAACCTTGCCCATGATTCAAGCAATTTCTCCTCTTCTCCCTGTTTAAAATCAAAGAGTTCCTACAAAATGGCATGTCGAGCACTAGGAGGGAAATATTTCTGGAAGAACATATCAATCAAGAAACTAGGGCTATCAATAGATCCATGAGGTAAATTATTGAACCAAGCTTTAGCTTCTCCTTTCAGTCAAAAAGGGAAGATTTTAGCAACAAAGTAGGTGCTCATCTTAATATCATCAGAAAATAAGCCACTCAGGGTAGAAAGCTCAGTCATATGTGCTACATCACTTTCATTTTCAGTCCCACAAAAAGGTTCTTTCTCAACAATGGTTATGTAAGATAAATCAAGAGAGAAATCATAATCCTTATCTTTTATGTTTATGAGAGATGTACCAAACTTAGCATTAGGAGATAATTTAGGTCTAACAGTACGTCTCTCAAGAAGACTCTTAATAGCACTTGCATCATGAGTTTTTTGACATTCTTCAATAAATTCATCAGTCATTTCAATACAACCGTCATCAAGATCACAACTCTCTATAGACTCAGGTGAACTAACAGGTGTAGCAGTATCTTCATTAGGAGTTTCAGTGTTTCCAACTATAGTTCTAGCAATTGTAGCATCTAGGAAAGGACCCAATGAACCACTCTCATCAAGCACAGTAGAAGTATCATCATAAGTATCATAAGCAATTTCAGATTCAGCAGAAGTAGCAGTATGTGTAACATGTGTATGTGGTGGTGGTGGTGTAAGGAGCTTACTCATCACAGATGGTGAATCAAGAGCAACAAAGGTGTTCAAAACTGTACCTCTCCTTGTAGTGGATGGTAATATAGGAACTTTTCCATCACGAGTTTTACCCATGATGAATGGATAGCAGCGAACAATAATGATTCCATCACGAGCTATGATCCCCGGCAATGACGCCAAAAAATAGTCTTGATGACCCACAAGTATAGGGGATCGCAACAGTCTTCGAGGGAAGTAAAACCCAATTTATTGATTCGACACAAGGGGAGCTAAAGAATATTTATAAGCCTTAACAACTAAGTTGTCAATTCAGCTACACCTGGAAACAATCTTGCTTGCAGTAGTTTATCAGTAGCAACAGTTTTGTAGTAGCAATAGCAAAAAGTAATAACAGTTGTAAAATAAAGACAATAGTAACAATTGTAGTAAACAGTAGGATCAAGTGCGGTAGGCATAGGGATGGATGGACGGACGTTGCATGGACAAGACAATTCATGTAATAATCAAGACATAGGGCATTTACAGAAAAATTAGATAAAGTATCCTAGTACTAAATAATCATAGGCATGTGTTCCATATATAGTCATACGTGCTCGTAATGAGAACTTGCACAACATCTTTTATCCTGCCATCCCGTTGTAGCAGGGCCTCAAGGGAATCTACTGGCAATTAAGGTGCTCCTTTTAATAGAGCACCGGATCAAAGCATTAACACTCCATGAACACACATGATCCTCACACCATAGCCACCCCCTCCAGTTATCTCGATTTCTGTCACTTCGAGGCCTTGGGTTCTAGACAATAATGTGTGGTAAGATCATAAACAATAATATCATCATGAATGAATAACATGTTTAGATCTAAAATCATGGCACTCGGGCCCTAGTGACAAGCATTAAGCATACCAAGTTGCAGCAATGTCAAAAAGCACTAACAGTAGATACTAGGCACCATGCCCTAATAATTTGAGGCAATTACATGAACAATCTCATCCAATCCCTACCATCCCCATAGCCTACTGCGGGGGATTACTCACTCATGGATGGGGGAATCATGGATGGTTCATGGAGAAGCGTTGGTGATGATGATGGCGATGATCTCCTCCAATTCTCCGTCCTGGTAGGGTGCCAGAACGGAGTTTCCGGTTCCGAATCGCGGTTTCTGGTGGTGGCGGCGTAGCGGAACTCTTTCTGGAAGAACGTTGAACCCCCTTCTGTTTTTTGGTCAGAGGGCTTATATAGGTGAAAGAAGAGGTCAAGGCGGAGACCGAGGCGGCCACACCACCCCCTGGCACGGCCTGGCCTGGCCCGCGCGGCCAGGAGGTGTGGGCCCTCGTGGCCCCACTCCGTCTCGTCTTCTGGCTTCATGAGTCTTCTGGTAAAATAGGAGCTTTGTGATATTTTCCGGGATTTTTCCTGAAAGTTGATTTCCTGCACAAAAACGAGACACCAAAGCAATTCTGCTGAAAACAACATTAGTCCGCATTAGTACTATCCAAACCACACAAATTAGAGAAGAAACAATAGCAAAAGTGTTCGGGAAAGTAGATACGTTTTTGATGTATCACATAACTGCAATATGCGCCACAGAATAAGGCGCCAGATCCAAGTGTAAAAAGGTGGCAGCTCACCCCTCTCTATCCACCACAACCCATTTCACATCTCGTATTCCCTTCTCCACACCCAGCTCGTCTTTCTCTTCCCTCCCACCCCATTTTCCCATAGTTTCTCCATTTTCTTGTAACTAAACCTACTTTAGTTCATAGATTGGTAAGGGGAAGCCTCCCTCCAACTTGTAGATCTAAAACACACTTACTTTTCACTCCCACATCTCTATTTCTTCGTAATTTCCTCTCCACCAACTTGTAGATCTATTTGTCCATACTTCTCATTGCGATCTCTTCTCGTTATTATTGAATCTACTAGGTGAGTACTTGGCCATGAATATGCATGTTTTGTAGATGAAGCTTGTCGCACAAGCGGTGTGTGCGATGCATGGCGAGACGATGTTTATACATGAAGCTTGTGTGGTGCATGAATGTTTGCATTGGGAAGAAGTTTTTTTTGTTTGCTTGTTGTTGTCCCGGTGTGGTGCATGGATGTTTTCTAAAATGTTGATTCATTTCCATTTTAGCAAATTTTTGCACTACCCATATGTCCTAATTTTAGGAAAAGTCATGCCAAGTTTTTCTGGATACCATGCATGTGTGTGTGTGCATATGGTGTGGTTCTAACCTACTCTTTGTTGTGACCGCTCAGGCAACCATGGTCATCACGATGAGCGAAGGTCGATTTGCTAGGTACAAGAAATAGGCGAAGGGGGACATGATTCTGAACAACAAGACCATGGTAAGATGTCCATGTCGAACATGCAAACTCCAGTGCTGGATCAACCCTGATTCTGGACAATTGGAGGGTCACCTGCTCATGCGCGGTTTCATGCGTGACCTCAGTGAGGCGCCGGTAGGACATGGTGGTCATGAAGACATGGGCGAGCGAGAAGACAAAGAGTTTCTCGGGCATGATCAGCATGAAGAAGGAGATGATGGCGGGCATTATCATCATGAAGAAGGAGATGTGGTGGGCATGATCATCATGAAGAAGGACATGCAGGTGGACATGATCATCATGAAGAAGGAGATGTTGATGGGCATGATCATCATGAAGAAGGAAAAGACGCGTACACACAGACGCTGCTAACTTTGGCCGTGCAGGACCCTCATGTTCAAGAACTGCTCCTCAAGGAGACGAGCAATGCCAAAGCTGCAGCCAGAGAGAAAGCCAAGCTGGCGTAAATGGAGATAGACGGGATTACTCCATTGTATCCTGGGTGTCGCCCCGAGGATACACGATTGAGTACAACTCTCAAGACTCTAGAGATGAAGGCCGAACACAATTGGACTAATGTGAGCTTCAATGCAAACATGGAATACTGGCACGACTGACTTCCTAAGGGGAACATATTGCCAACAAGTATTGAGGAGGCCAAGAAAATCGTGTGCCCTCTCGACCTACCACACATTAAATACCACGCCTGCATCAATGATTGCGTAATTTATCGGAATGAGTACACAGAGAGAACCACATGTCCGGTGTGCGGCCAAGGACGGTACAAGAGAGGGAATAAGAAAGTTCCTCGAAAAGTGGTATGGTACTTTCCTATCACCCCCCATCTACAACGATATTTCGTAGATCCTAAGGAAGCAAAGCTCATGCAATGGCACGCAGAAAGGGAGAAACCCGAAGATGATCCAGAGAAGGGTAAGATCCTGACACACCCTTCATACGCTAGCCAGTGGAATGCATTGGACATCGATTTCAAAGAGTTGGGGGCGATGCAAGGAACGTCAGGCTGGGTATGAGCACTGATGGACTCAATCCTTTTGGCAACCAGAGTAGCCCGCATAGCACCTGACCCGTATTTGTATAGCCGTAGAAGCTCCCCCGTGGCTATGCACGAAGCAAAGGTATGTACATATGAGCATTCTTATTCAGGGGCCGAAGCAACCAGGTATCGATATGCATCTATATCTTGGGCTATTGAGAGAGGAGTTAGCCACGTTGTGGGAGACGCCAACCCGTATGTGGGACGCCTACACTAAAGAATATTTCCCTCTGAGAGCCGCGTTACTCATGACGGTGCAGGACTATCCTGGTTATGCATATGTATCGGCCCAGGTGAACCACATACACAATGCATGTGTCAAGTGCATGGATGAGACACCGCATCTCTAGCTACCAAGGGATCCCAGGTCTTCGAAAACCGTGTTCCAAGGTACTCGAAAATGGCTCCGCATGGATCACCTGTGGAGAAAACGCGGTGACCTGTTCAATGGTAAAGACGAGCTCTAAAGAGCCCCGCGTCCGAGGAGCGCCGAAGAAACCAAGGAGCTTTTTAATAATTGGGTAGATTACCCTACGCCGGGGAAAAAGCGACCGAGGACAAAGCTGCTGCTACGTGTATGGAAAGCACGGTCTGTTTTCTGGGACCTGCCATACTGGAAGGTCCTCCACATGCCCCATAGCCTCGATGTAATGCACATCACAAAGAACGTTACCGATAGTCTGCTTGGCACTCTACTAAACATGCCGGAGAGGACCAATGATGGGCTAAAAGCAAGAAAGGACCTTAAATTGCTTGGCATCAAGAAAGATCTTCAGTACCCTAATAGTGATGATGATGATGACGATGATCAGACGGAAGGGACTCAAGGTCACCGCAAAAGAGTTAAGAAGAATGAGGTGGTGCTTCACGCTACCCGCTTCACTCTAAGTCAGGAGGAGCTCGAGCAGTTTTTTAGGTGCCTCCTAGGAGTGAAAGTTCCTCATGGTTACTCAGGGAAGATAAACAAATATCTGGACGTGGCGAAGAAGAGGTTTCAGCGGTATGATGTGTCACGACTGTCACGTGCTGATGACGCAGATACTCCCTATTGCGATCCGTGGGATAATGGATGAGCATGTCCGTGAGACGCTGTTTGGCCTCTACAACTTTTTCAACGTCATATCTAGGAAGTCGATTGGTGTGAAGCAGCTCGACAAGCTACATGAAGAGATTGTGGTGATACTATGCGAGCTCAAGATTTACTTCTGGCCCGCATTCTTCGACATCATGGTGCATCTGCTTGTACATGTTGTGGATGAGATCATCCAGCTCGGGCCGACATTCCTGCACAACATGATGCCATTTGAAAGGCTAAACATTGTCATCAAAGGATTCGTTTGCAACAGGTCCCATCCAGATGGAAGCATAGCCAAGGGATTTCTGATCTATGAGTGCATCTCCTTCTGCTAGAATTATCTAACTACCGAGAACGAGGATGTTGGAATACCCACCAAGAAGCACCTTGGCAGGCTCGCTGGATATGGTCACCATGAGGGCTACTGCTCACTACATGTCGACATCGATGGTCGACACGCCGACTTTGGCAACGCACACCAAGTCACGCTATAGCACATTGAATTGGTCGGCCCTTGGGTGGAAGAGCACGGAAGCTTAATCGAGTAGGAGTACGTCGACCAGGGCCGACCGAAGAAGAAGGGAGACGTAACCAGAGAGCACAACTCCAACTTCATGGGTTGGTTTAACAAAAGGCTACTGGACAATCCCCCACAGACGCCTTCTACAGAAGATCAAAAACTCATATTCTCCTTGTCACAGGGCCCAGGGCACAACCTAACGACCTATCAGTCATACGACATAAACAGTTACAGATTCTACACCGAGGAAAAGGACAGGAATAGCAAATATCAAAACTCAGGAGTAACTATGTTATCCTTCACTGATGACGAGACTACTGTCATGGAAATATTCTACGAAAGTATCGAGGAGATATGGGAGCTCGACTACTATGGAGAGATCGTACCGATGTTCCGTGTTAGATGGGCCAAGAACGTGGAAAAAGAAGGTCGGTATTTCACCACAATGGTTATACCAGATGCCAAATCGGTGAAGAAAGCCTCCGCAAAAAATGAGCCTTGGGTACTCGCTAGCCAAGCTGATCAATACTTTTTTATTACCGACCCGTCAAAGCCCAACCGTATTGTAGTTAGGAGGGACAAGAGGAGCATCATCGGAATGGAAGTAGCCACCAATGAGCAAGACTTCGACAAGAACGGTGATCTGAAGATCGAAGAGAAATTCGACAAGTACTTCGATATGCCTACTACTACTATAGTAAGAACGAAGACCACACTACCTATTAAAGGTTGTCCATTCACAAGAAGAAATCTCAAAGTGCACGGACTAAAATATTCAACCGCGATGAAAAAGGGCAAGAATATTGTGAAGAGACGCTAGCAATTGTGTGACTTTTTGTGTATTAATTCACATGTGTGCTCGCAAATATATATTAGTTAGATACTAAAACATATAACGTGATATTGGTGTGGGTATACAAATTCACATTTGTGTGTGACAAGCGCACACACACACATAATATGATTCTGGAGGTTTGTTTTGAATAAGTATGCATGTGTATATGTTCTTGCTTTTTTGAATAAATATGCATATGTGTATATGTTCTTGATTTTAAACACATGTAATTAAAAATATTTTTTTAAAAAGGAAAAAAGTCTGAGACAGCCAGGATTCGAACCTGGCTGCCCCAGGGTTTAGATCTGGCAAGCAGACCACTAGCATGTGTATAGTTTCTTGACTAACTACGACGCCGCGCTGTTTTGGACTATGTCCAAAGATTCTATGGCGCATATAGTAGTAATGTGCCTTAGAAGTTGTAAATTATGTGGCGCATATTGTAGAAATGCGCAACAGAAGTTTCACACTTAGTCTAATAAACGGTTCGGCCTCCCTTGCTAATCCTCCCTTCTCCATTTCTCGCCCCCGCTCGCGCGCGAACCCTAGCCTCGCCTCCCTAGCCTCGCCCTCGCCCTCGCCGCCGGAGCCGCCGTGGAGGAGAACCCGTGGAGGAGGAGGAGAGCTGCCGTGGAGGAGAGCCCCACCTGTGACCTAGGAGGAGGCCCGCCACCACCGCACCAGAGCCCGTGGAGGAGGAGGCCCGCCACCGCCGCGTCGGAGCCCATGGAGGAGGAGGCCCGCCCCGCCCCGCCCGCAGCAGGAGCACCACCGCCACCCTCGTCATCGACGACCACCGCAATAGTAGGTACACATCGATATCTCTGCAACAAGACTTATGTCTGAAGCAATATGGCACGACGCTGTTAGGGGAATAGATTTTAGGAATATGTCTGCAACAAGACTGATTCTGCTCTTTCTTGCTTCATTATCTTGCCAACAATCTCCTTACAGTCGCAGCAGCTTCCAGAGCTCACCAACTTATTGTAGTCTTCAGCAATAAGCCCATAACCTGTTAGGGGAATAGATTTTAGGATGCAACTTCTTTTTTTCCTGTCAGTAATGGCCAGGATATGTACATACTGGAGGAAATTTCAGTAGTTTTATATCTTTACTGAAGCCATGCAAATAATTAGTTGCAGCCGTGGGGTTTAGTGGAGTCTACGGGGAACATGTCCATATTTTGTGTGTAATTAGTTGGTTGGTCGTTCGGAGAGCTTATGTTATTAATTTATGGATTACTAAAGCACGAACAAGCACCACCTGCACTTGATTTCCATTTGGGAGCTATTTAGTAGCATGCCAGATTTCATTCTGACTTTGTGTACCATACTGGTTTGTAACTATATAGTAGGAATACAGTTTTGTGTGATGATAAAGCACCACCCGCACTAGGCCAAAAGTGGTGTAGCTGATTATACTGTTAATCGCTCCCAGGTTCTGCTAGCACAAAGTTATCCTCCTCTGAGGTAATGCTCTAGAATGTTTGTAGTATTAGTACTAGTTGGAGTTCGACTGTCGGTTGCTATTTAGACTTCGGGTTAGCTTGGCTTGTCTGGCATGGTGTAAGTTCCTGAGGGGAGATAGGGCTACAGAGGAGAACGTCCCTTTTCTATATTTTTGGAAAAGCAAAGAAACATTACCAACGATGCAAACATGACTAATCAAATAAGTGGGTGATGTCTTCATGACTGTAGAACAATATATGATCTTGTTGACTTGCTGTACCTTTTTAAGTTTTTAAATTTGTTGTACCTTGTTGTACCTTTTTAAGTTTTTAAGTTTGTTGTACCTTGATGTATCTACATTCTTCAAGAATACTGAAGCTGATGGTACCTAGAGTGTATATCCGTTATACATGTAGCTGATGGTGTACCTGGAGTGTATCTATACATATGTATCTGTTATATATATACTGCATGTGGTTGATGGATGATGGATGCTGGGGTCAATGCATGGGGCTGTCAATATAGGGATGGAGTGTTTTGTCTTACAGGGATATATTTCTTCAATTGAGTTGCCTGTTTCTCCCGAAGTGTCGATTCACTTCCGTTTTGGTTGAGAAATGGGCACTCCTAGGTCAAAACATTAGCAAAGGTCATGCCGAATTTTTCGGTCAAGATTTGTGCTAACCTTTTGCCTCTTTTTAATAGAGTGCAAACATGTCGGGAAACATTGAGGTCGACACTTCTAAGCACATGAGCATCGAAGAACAAGCTAGATAGGACAACGAGTCATTTTGGCAGGGGTCCCAATAGTAGGAGGAAGAGGAGGATATGAGGATGACACCACCACAGGAGGAGGTGGAGGAGGTGACCGCCGCCAGAGCTGCTAGGGGCAATGAGGGAGATGCTGATTACGAGGGGGACGAAGATGACTATGATGAAACTAGTGAAGGCGGTGAGGAGGATGACACCCCCGATGGTGGCGCCCGCACAGATGGCGGCGAGCGCACGGATGGCGGTAGCGGCAACCTAGCCGCTACTCAGAAGAAGAAGAAGAAGAAGGAAAGGAAGGATCGGAAGCCGCCAGTGCTCGCCACCGTCTGCGATGAGTTCACTGAAGTCACAAAAAGTGGCCAACCCATTGCGCCTAAGGCGTTTGCCAAAGGGTAAGGCCTGCAACTTGGGTGCATCGTCCGGGAAAGCATGTCGATCAACACGAAGTACATCAGATGTGCTGCCAATGCGGCTTTGGTCGATAACCTCCTTAAGAAGCTTCACAAGCAATACACATTTCGAGAGCGGTTCAGAAACCTAGAGAGAAAGAACCTGGTTAACAAACTAGCCCTCAAGAAGATGAGCAATGCCTTGAGCAGCTGGAAAACCTGGGTAAAAAATAGCATTGACAAAGGTGAAAGCTGGGAGGTTATTAGTAAGAAAGATCCGATGCTTGATGAAGAGGAGTTTAAGATATTCAAGGCGGATATAGCTACCGCTGATGCTATACATCGGACTAACTGGGGCAAAAGTATGCAGGAACAGAACATAGGTAACCACTGGCTTGGAAGCGACGGTTATAGAGGGAAACAAGACATTTGGGACAAGGAGGACGCCGAGCTTGAACGCCTGGGTAAAGACAACCCGTGGCTTAAAATCATGTACTTGCACCTTAGGAACTTTGTCCGGGCCTGCTACTACCTGGACCGGTTACAGGGGAGTTTGTCACCGATGATCCGGAGGTGAAGGAATTCGAGAAGAAGCTAGTAAGGGATTTATCGCCGATCTCAAGTCTATTGCGTTCTAATTAAAATAATGAAGCCAAGAATCTAAATGGGTTCACCTTTCCTTGTCCCTGAAGGAGGATGAACTGAACGCTCTTGCCGAAGAGTCGTCCCAGGATTCGATGGAGCCATGGGACACGGTTTTCAACAGGGCAACAAACGCTTACAAGAAGAGAGACAAGGGGTTGCCGCCGTCCTCAGCTGGCCATGTGTCCGGCTTCGGTACGAGCATGAAGTTTAAGTAGTACTACAAAGAGAACGCTAATAAAAGAAGGGAGAGGAAGAACCAGTCGGCGGCTAAGCATAAAGCCGCTGTTGAAGAGCTGAAGATGAAGGTGTAGACACTAGAGGAAAAAGCAGTGGATGAGAAAACAGTGGACAAGTTAGTGGAAGAGAAGCTCCGCACGATGATCCCCCTAAGTTTTCAAGGGGCTAACTGCTTAGAATGCGGTAGGTCGACAGGGGTCGATACATCTGCCCAGCTTAAGTGGCAGCAACTCGGGCATCAACGTTAACGTGTCACCGGACCTGGTGACCCCGCCGGCCGTCAACGCCGGGACGCAACCGCTCGTTTTGGTCGCACCGATGCCCCATCCCGCCAAAGATACCAAGGCACAACCGACATCGGTGATGCTTCGTGAGGCACCCGAGCGGGAGAATGCAGATGATAGGTCGGCTGCCGGCATCGGCCATGTCTCTACATTAGCCGAGCTCAACGTCATCACCAAGGCTAATTAGTTAGTGCACATCATCTCCTTTATGCCTTTGATGACTACTGCCATCTCATGATGCCCAAAATGTTTTCACTCAGGACACTGCTTGCATACTCCTGCTTAAAGTTGCTGGCGGCGAGTTGAAGGATGTTTCCAAGGGCACTCTCATACAACCGGCGAGCCACACGATGCACAACAATCCAATGGATGATGACGTGATGAGGTTCAGGTTGGCTCGGGTGTTGCTAGGGTGCAATGACATGGACCCCCCCTTTCAACCTCAGGGCCTCAGGGAGCCGACGAACACAAGACCCTTGGAGAATGCTACAACTAGACCTTGATATGGCCGAAGACCCAGATTTGTCTGGTGTGTGTGTGGGGGGGGGGGGGGAGGGGCACCTCGATCATCCGGCCACCGCCTCGGAAGCCAGCAGTCGCCGTTGTCACCACCACCAGTCATCACCAACAACTCTTGGGAGCGTGTGTACCATCCCATGGCAAACACGTTGCACCGCAACCACCGTCGCCATCGCTACCACCACCACATGATGGAAACCACAAAGATGATGATGAATTGGTCAACATCGACGACTTCATCAACACCGGCGCCGACAAAGGATTGTATATGCCTTTTGTGGATGAAGAACCCTTCACAGCTCGCGACCATCAAGCTGGTCAGCCCAGTACATGCACACAGCGCCTGGTCTTCCATGGTTTTTCTCAAGAGACTCCTCCGGCCGCTGATCAACGGGACAAACCGGGAACTGTTTTCAGCCCTACCACACTCCAAAAGTCGGCCGGTGATTGATACGTCCAAAACGTATCTACTTTCCCGAACACTTTTGCTATTGTTTTTCCTCTAAACTTGTGTGATTTGGATACAACTAACACGGACTGACGCTGTTTTCAGCTGAATTACCTTGGTGTCTAGTTTTTGTGCAGAAAATCAACTGTTAGGAAAAATCCCAGAAAATATGCCAAAAATCCTATTTCACCAGAAGACTCACGAAGCCAGAACACGAGACGGAGGAGGGCCACGAGGGGCCCACACCACCTGGCCGCGCGGGCCAGGCCAGCCCGCGCCTGGGGGTGGTGTGGCCGCCTCGGTCATCCCCTCGGCCTCCCTCTTCGCCTATAAGTTGCCCCTTGACCTAAAAACCAAGTGGGGTTTGATGTTTTTCTAGAAAGAGTCCCGCTGTGCCGCCACCACCAGATTCCGCGATTCAGAACCAGAAACTCTGTTCTGACATCCTGTCGGGACGGGGAATTGGAGGAGATCATCGCCATCATCATCACCATCGCTTCTCCATCGACCATCCATATTTCCCTCATCCATGAGTGAGTAATCCACCGCTGTAGGCTATGGGGATGGTAGGGATTGGATGAGATCGTTCATGTAATAGCATCAGATTGTTAGGGCATGGTGCCTAGTATCTAGTATTAGTGATTTTTGACTTTGTTGCAACTTGTTATGCTTAATGCTTGTCAGTAGGGCCTGAGTGGCATGATTTTAGATCTGAACATGTTATTGATTTATTATGATAGTATTGTTTATGGTCTTACCTGCAAGTTGTATACACATATTGTTGTCCGGAACCAAAGGCCCCGAAGTGACAACAATCGGGATAACCGGAGGGAATGGCTTTGATTTGAGGATCACATGTGTTCATGGAGTGTTAATGCTTTGCTCCGGTGCTCTATCAAAAGGAGCACCTTAATTTCCAGTAGTTCCCTTGAGGCCCCGCTGCAAACGGGCTGGCAGGACAAAAGATGTTGTGCAAGTTCTCATTGCGGGCACGTATGACTATGTATGGAACACATGGATATGATTATTTAGTACTGGGATGCTTTATCTTATTTATCTGCAAATGCCCTATATCTTGATTGCTATATGAATTGTCTTGTCCATGCAACGCCCGTCCATCCATCCCTATGCCTACTGCGCTTTAATCCTACTGTTTTTACTGCAATTGTTACTACTGTCTTTACTTTTACTACCTCTATTACTTTACTATTGCACCTACAAAACTGTTGGTACTGATAAACTGTTGTGAGCAAGATTGTTTCCAGGTGCAGCTGAATTGACAACTCGGTTGTTAAGGCTTATAAATATTCTTTGGCTCCCCTTGTGTCGAATCAATAAATTGGGTTTCACTTCCCTTGAAAATACTGCGATACACCCCCTATACTTGTGGGTCATCAAGACTATTTTCTGGCGCCATTGCCGGGGAGCATAGCTTTATTTATCAATTTCACTTGGAATTACTATTGTTCGCTGCCATTCATCCATCATGGGCAAGTCTCGTGATGGCAAGGTTCCTATTTTACCATCCACTACAAGGAGAGGTACGGTTCTGAACACCTCTGTTTCTCTTGATTCACCATCTGTTATGAGTAAGTTCCTTACACTACCGAATACACATGCTACGCATACTACTACTACTGCTGAATCTGAAACTTCTGATACTTATGACGCTGCTTCTACTGTGCTTGATAAGAGTGGTTCATTAGGTCCTTTCCTAGATGCTACGATTGCTAGAACTATAGCTGGAAATACTGAAACTCCTAATGAAGACACTAGTACACCTGTCAGTTCACCTAAGTCTAGAGAAAGCTATGATATTGAAGACGGTTATATAGAGATGACCGATGAATTTATTAAAGAATGACAAAACACCCATGATAGGAGTGCTATTAAGAGTCTCCTTAAGAGGCATACTATAAAACCCAAATTATCTCCTAATGCTAAGTTTGCTACATCTCCCATAAACATTAAAGATAAGGATTATGATTTCTCTCTTGATCTATCTTACATTACTATAGTTGAGAAAGAACCTTTTTATGGGACTAAGAATGAAAGTGCGGTAGCACATATGACTGAGCTTTCTACCATGAGTGACCTATTTTCTGATGATATTAAGATGCGCACCTACTTTGTTGCTAAAATTTTCCATTTTTCATTGAAAGGAGAAGCTGAAACTTGGTTTAATAATTTACCTCCTGGATCTATTGATAGCCCTGATTGCTTGATTAGTACCTTCCTTTAGAAATATTTTCCTCCTAGTGCTAGACATGCTATTTTACAGGAAATTTTTGATTTCAAACAGGGAGAAAAAGAGATATTGCCTGAATCATGGGCAAGGTTTTGTGCTTTGATTCATGCACAGGTTGGATGTACATTACCTAAGAATGAGCTTCTTGATATATTTTATAATGGACTAACTGCAGAATCTAGGACATACCTGGATAGTTGTGCAGATTGTGTTTTCAGGAATAGGACTCCCAAGGAAGTTGAGGAGTTAATGGCTAAAATAAGCAAGAATTATGAAGATTGGACTCCTCCTAAACCAGCTATACCTGAGACAACTATACCTGAACCAACTATCCCTGCGCCTATACCAACATCATAGAAGAGGGGAGTTATCGAACTAAATGATGAAGTGATGAAGGAAGCTAAGAAATGTCTTAAGGAGAAGGGAATTAAAGCCGCAGACGTCAAGAATTTACCTCCTATAGAAGAAGTATGTAAGCCAATATCCCACTCATCCACTATTGAGGTACACTCTCTCCAACATTTTGATGAAGGTGATATCCCTTACTCTAAACCTCCCGATCAATGCTTAGAAGAATTTGATGTTTTTATTGTTAATCAAGATAATTTTAATAAAAGGGTGCAAAATCATTTAATGGAAAACTCTAGAGCTATTATTGAGTTAAAAGATATTGTGGAAAGAACCTCTAATGATGTTAAAATGCTTGTTAAAATTTTTCAAATGGTTCAAACTCAAATTGATCAGCTTATTAAGGTACAAAAGACTTGTTAGTTAATGCTGCTAAAGAAAAACATGCTTATGAAATTTGAACTAGAAGTGGTGCTGCTACCCAGGATCCTCTATATCCTGAGGGGCATCCTAAAAGAATTGAGTAGGATTCTCAACAAGCTGAAAATAGTGGTACTACTCCTAAGAAAAGAAAAAAGAAACATAAAACTATTGTAGAACCTTCTGAACCTGCTAAAGATCCTAATAGTATATCTGTCTCTGATGCTGAAACTGAAAGTGGTAATGAAGAAAATGATGCTCTTGATAAAGAAAAAGTTGAAGAAGAACCTGAAAGGCACACTAAGAATACTAAATACACTAAATAAGATTTTGTTGCTAAGAAACATGGTAGTGAAAGAGAGCCTTGGGTCCAAAAACCTATGCCCTTCCCTGATAAGAAACACAAGTCAAAGGAAGATGAACACTATAATAAGTTTTGTGAGTGGATGAAACCTCTATTCTTGCAAATTCCTTTCACTGATGCTATTAAATTGCCTCCTTATTCAAAGTATATGAAGGATATTGTTTCGAATAAAAGGAAGATCCCTAATGAAGAAATTTCTACTTTGCTTGCTAATTATTCCTTTAATGGTAAGGTTCCTAAGAAACTTGGAGACTGATGTCTACGCACTTCTATTCTTGTAGACAGTTGTTGGGTCTCCAAGTGCAGAGGTTTGTAAAACAGCAGCAACTTTTCCCTTAAGTGGATCACCCAAGGTTTATCGAACTCAGGGAGGACGTGGTCAAAGGTATCCCCTCTCAAGCAACCCTGCAATCAATATACAAGAAGTCTCTTGTGTCCCCAACACACCCAATACACTTGTCAGGTGTATAGGTGCACTAGTTCGGTGAAGATATAGTGAAATACAAGTGGTATGGATAATTATAAGTGGTAACGGTGCCAGAAAATAGCTTGCTGGCATGGAAGAGACTAAAGGCAAACTGAAATAAAGATAGAAGCAAGCAAACATGTAATAGATCTAATAGCAAATGGTGTTTCAGTGCTTAGAAACAAGGCCTAGGGATCATACTTTCACTAGTGAACACTCTCATATAAATATATTCTTCTTTATGATACTACGCTGAACTACTCTCCGGTTGGACACTCTAATCAACGGTAGGGCTATAACAGCACACCTCAAAGTTCATCTTTCCCATCTAGAAAACCCCACACTATCACCTTGAGTACTAGATGAGTCCAACAAACACCACAATTTCATAAAGATATCCAACTCCAAATATAACTCATAACAAGTATTTGTAATCTCTAGCCTAAGTGCCACCATGGTGAGCACGTTGTCACTTTCACACACATGGGGAGAGTAGAGATTCATTAAAGCGCTTGAGTAGCAGAATAGATCTATAGATTACAAGCTCATGATCTCAATAAGATCATGCATAGAGAGAGATAAACACATAGCTACCGGTAGAACCCTTAGCCTCGAGAGAGATCTACTCCCTCCTCATCATGGGAATCAACAACGACGATGGAGATGGTGGTGGAGATCGATGGAGATGGCTCCGGGGGCACTTCCCCGTCACGGCAGGATGCCGAAACAGAGACTTTCTGTCCCCCGAATCTCCCCTTCGGTGGCGGCAGCGCTGCGGAACTTTTCGTGGCTGGAGGCTTGATGATTTAGGGTTTTTGCATCGGGAGGCATCTTATAGGCTAAGAGGCAAGGTCAGTGGGCGGCCAGGGGGCCCACACCACCTGGTGGCGTGGGCTAGCCCGCGCCGCCATATGGTGTGGCCAGGCCTTGGTCCTCCTCCGTCTCGTATTCTGGCTCCATGTCCCCCTCGGTGAAATATTGACTTCGGCTTTTGTCCCGTCCAATTTCGAGAATATTCATTTTCTGACTTTCCTGGAACCAAAAACAACAGAAAACAGGCAACTGGCACTGTGGCATCTTGTTAATAGGTTAGTCCAAGAAATCATATGAAAAGTACTCCAAAGTGTGGACAAAACACAAGAAAGTAGATAAAACCAAGCATGGAACATCAAAAATTATAGATACATTTGCAATCTATCAGAGATCCAGGGATTCCAACTATTCCTTGCTCTATTAAAAATAGTTATGTTAGAACTGCTTTGTGTGATTTGGGAGCAGGAGTTAGTGTTATGCCTTTTTCTCTCTATAAGAGACTTCAACTGGAAAAACTAATACCAACTGATATATCTTTGAAAATGGCTGATAAATCTACTACTATTCCTGTTGGTATATGTGAGGATGTACCTGTTCAAGTGGCTCACAATTGCTTGATATTAACTAATTTTGTTGTGCTTGAAATGCCTAAAGATGATTATATGTCTATTATTCTTGGGAGACATTTTCTTAATACTACAGGAACTGTTATTAATTGTAATCAAGGAAAGGTGACTTTTAATGTTAATGACAAGGAGCATACTGTCTATTTCCCCAAGAAGATTGATAAGACTTATGGCTTAAATTCAATTGAACATGTTGAGGGCATTCAAGTTGGAGAAATATATTGTCCCATACCAAGAAACAAATATGAAACTATTATGATTGGGACCATTGCTATCAAGGTTGAGGTAACATAATCATTAGTGGAATACAAAGTTTTGTTTCATATAAAATTGTTTTGGTAACAAGACCTGATCAACCTTGTTAACAAAGGGATTTTAATGAATAAAACAATGTTTTCACCATGATTATCTCCGCTTACTTTCATTCTATCCATTTTAGTTTTTGTTTTCGTTTACTTTTCTTTTCTTTTGCTAGTTGCTTGCATATTAGAGTGTCTTATAAGTTCTGAAGTTTTAGTTTTGTTTTGTCCTTGCATCATTCTAGAAACATCTTTTTGTCAGAAATCATTCATCTATACCTGAAAATTTCTCAAAAATAAAGTGTCTCGAAAAATTTCAGAAAATTCATATTAAATTTTTACGTGAAAAAAGGGGCAGAGAAGTGCCTGGAGAGTACTAGGGGGGCCCACCAGGCAGGCACACCACCTGGTGGCGCGGCCAGCCCAAGGGCGCGCCTGGTCATGGTGTGGGCCACTCCTGGCCCTCCACTCACTCTCTCACTTCCCACTGCTCTTCTCTCTCTCTCTCTCTCTCTCTCTCTCTCTCTCTCTCTCTCAAACACCAGTTCATTGCTCGAAATCGCGTTCTTGCTGTTCTTGTCCACGATTTTTCGATCTCCTTGCTCAGCCCATCTTTGCTGCTGAAATTTGGAGCATTTGTTCTCTAGTATGTGACTCCTCCGCTTGTCCAAGTAGATTTGTGTTTAGTGGTTTATATCTTGAGTATTTTGCTGCTGTAGGTGACAGGTTATGAGAGCTTGTAAGCTTGTTCATTGCTTAGAGATATTGATTTGATGCATGTTTTGGCCTCTTACAAGTCCCTATGAGTAGTTCCCTTCATTATGTATTCACTTTGCAATCACTTGTATAATGGATGTTTAAATTTTAGAATATCAAAGATGAACAACCACATATTTGGAGAAATATTTGAGAGGGACACACCTAGAAGGTCAAGGCCCTCAAGATCGGCATCTCAGTTTAAGCCTTGATACAATGAAGATCTTATTGCACCACGCTTTGGCAATGAAGAAGATGAGGGATGCTCACCCATCTACTTTCCCTTGTTTTACCTTTTTGCAAGCTGCAGGGATCCTCGATGATTTCTTACTACTAGTTTAGAGGGTCGGTTTGACCACTTACATGCAGGATGAGAGTGAGCAATATGCCTTGCTCACCAAAACTTTCGTTGAGAGTTTCGTTTTCACTAACACCCCTTATCAGTCATCTGTTTCGTTCAGAATTTATAATCAGCCTATTACCATGTCATTGGAAAGATTATTATAGGTATAGGCATGACGGGGACAGTGAAGAAGATCCAAGGTCGACCCACTGATTTTCTATAGCTCTATCGAAGTGTTACAAATGATGATGATCGCGTAGCTTAGCGCGGGAAGATAAGGAATATTCAACTCCCAGGTCTTAGATATTTTGCTTATTATCTTGCCACTAGCATTCTTGGTAGGGAGAACACAAGTAATATCTCTAATTATCATTTAGCCTTCCTTGTTGCTGCACTTAATAAGGATACCCGGTACAATCTTGGCTCTCTCATTGCTCGCCGCCTAGCTGCTAGGGGACCTATTTATGGGGGCATTATTGCTTCATGTATGGTTGTTGCATTAGAACTTTCTGTGGATCCTAATGACACTGTGTTGGCACCACAAAGGCTTGATCTTGCTGCTATGAAAACACATCACTTCGTCACTGCTGACTCTAGTACGGAGGGTTTAGTATATAGGATGTTGTTTACTGACGAGGACGAGAGGGATATTCCTTTGCCGCAATCTACTTTGTTAAGCATTCACAGGAGGCCCTGGTCGCGTTCTAAGGAGGAGGTGGACGAGCACCTCCGCTAGCTTGGTTTCCACAGGCAGCACTAGGAGGATGTGCCTTCTTACGACTACTTTACGCACTACGGTGGGGCATCCTCGAGCTCGTACCAGGACGAGGGTACCTCCTCACCGTACTATGGAGGCGCTCCATCTTTGCTCCGGTGCTCTATTAAAAGGAGCACCTTAATTGTCAGTAGTTCCCTTGAGGCCCCGCTGCAAATGGGTTAGCAGGACAAAAGATGTTGTGCAAGTTCTCATTACGAGCACGTATGGCTATATATGGAACACATGCCTATGATTATTTAGTACTTGGATGCTTTATCTTATTTATCTGCAAATGCCCTATGTTCTGATTGCTATATGAATTATCTTGTCCATGCAATGCCCATCCATTCATCCATATGTCTACCGCGCTTTAATCCTACTGTTTACTGCAATTGTTACTACGGTCTTACTATTTTCTGGCGCCGTTGCTGGGGAGTCAAGGACATCTTCACAAGGGGAGTCCCTCATAACCAATCTCTTTACTTTGTTGTTTTTGTTTTGCTTAGTTTACTTTTTTCTTTGTTTGCTTGTTTCTTTATCAAAAACACAAAAAAATTAGTTCCTATCTTAAGTTGCCATTATGTCTAGCATTGCTCCAATCGCTATGTCACCTAAGGAAATGATTTTCACTTTCAAACAAGTAATTGAATTAAGTTTCAAAGAAGCTTGGTCTAGAATCTCTGATCTATATGAAAAAACTGAACCTAAAATGACTCAAAGCTTGTTCCTTAGCAGTTTTTACCTTGGAATCGCTCTTTGCTATAGATATGCTTTGGATGCTATAGTGGGAGGAGATTTCCTCCAATGCAATGAGGATGATGTTGTTAATGCCATAAAGAGGTTGGTCTTTACTTACAACTTGCCTAGCAAATCTGATTCTTCCTTCATAAACATATTTGCTAGATTGAATACTCTTGAGACCAGCACTGCTAGTTTGAAAGATTGCTATAATACACTTAGAGAACATCATAAATATGTTCCAATAATTTCTAAACCCTCAAAATGGCTTTCCACAGTAAAGATTGCTATAAATAATGAAACTTTTCATGCTCACTATGATATCATGTCTGAATTTTGTCTTATTCCCAAAGATATCTATGAATCTTTGAATCTTTGGGGGCTTTCTAAAGGAGGAGAAGAAAATTTTCTTACTAAAAATGCCACACTATTACCCATTGGAATAGCTGAAGGATTGTTTACAAAGATCCTAGGGAAAATGGTTTCTACTGATTACCTTGTTATTGAATGTGTAGGAAAAGGACAAATCACACTTGGAAGATCCCTATTGAAACTCCTTGGAGAAATAATAGATGTGGAAAAGGGGACCATGCACTTTGCTTCTCCACCAAGCAATCATATGTTCTCCAAGGTTAAGAATAAAAATAAGAGAGGTAAGGGTAAGAAATTTGGTTTTAATGCTTCTTCATCTGAGAATACTTGATTCCTTTTCTTGCTTCTTATGCCTAACTTAAAGGCGTTAAAGAAAAGTACTTATTGGGAGATAACCCAAAAGTTATAGATGAGTCTTGGAAGTTATTACTTCAGTAATAACCTCTCCTGATTCTTTTTATTTGCTTTTTGTGCCAAGAGTAACCTCTAATGAGAGAGAAGTAATGATTGGGAAAGTTGCTATCCCAAAACAGATTTCTGTGCTTCACCGTAAAAATTCGTGTAAAATATATGTACGTTCTTTTGAGGCGTGAATTTTCGTGCTTCTGCCCCAGGTTGTTATCTAACTTTCGTTAGTTCAACACCTTTCGATTTGAGTAACATAAGGTCTTCGAAAAAATTCGTCTTTACCTGCTAGTCTATTTTGACAGATTTTTGCCATTTTCTGCATTTGCTTCTTGTTGGTTCCTTTTTGAGTTCTTTTGGAGAATTAAGTTTTTTGAGGGAAGTGCTACAGTATCTAGTGTTTTAATGGAAGTTTTATTGGTGTTGGAACTGAACCTAAAGACCTATTATCTTGAGTGCACTAATGTTGCTAATAAAGATTGTGTGAAGTTTTGTATGAAGGAAAAATTTCAGGTGTATGGAAGGAATAAGTAATGAGATGAAGAATGGACTAAATCTCAAGCTTGGGGATGCCACACATGTCACCCCAAGAAATATCCAAGAAGTACAAGCGTCAAAGCTTGGGGATGCCCAAGGCATCCCCTTCTTCATCAATAAAAATTCTAGGTT